>MCFC01000072.1:0-97731 GCA_002105065.1 Naematelia encephala
GAAGAGAAAGTATCGTCATGTCAACGCCTACAGGGATGCAGCGTGCCCGAACTCCACTGAGCACATCAACAAGGCACAATCGGACGCCTGAAAAGGCCACGGTCCGACCCAAGGAGGTGACGCGCAAGTCGAGCTTGCCTGTGCTGGTTCGTAGAACTAGTAGTGTTGTTACGCGCACTGTAGATGATGTGAGAGAAGAGGACGAGGTGTAATTTTTTTGAGTGAGATGGATGCACAGTACTGTAGTCTTGGTGGAACTGTAGATGACGACAAGTAGTTTTGGGTGCGGTGTGAGACAAGGGAATGAGGTAAAGTCTTGTGAATGAGCGAGATGAGACACATAGTATGATACATGTTTTGTTTGGTCGATCGAGGAGTTTGAAAGTATCAATATGCATATATGCATATGTCTCTCTAGGTTATCCCATCAAGAGATGAGCGGTCTATGGGGTATCTAGGCGGGATGAGGAGATCCAGCTCGCGGTGTACTTGTTGCTGGCGTGGTGGTTCCACTAGGGCCGAATGCACTTGGAGAAGGAACGTCGCCTTGTGAACCGCCCTCTGCGAACGATGTGATATATGCGCTGATTACGTGTCAGTTCAATTCTGTTGGGCAATGATCAGGTTCCAATTCGACATTCTCTCCTTTCACTCTTTCCCTCTTCCGCCTTACGAAATCCCACTCGACTCAATTATGTATTGGGTCTTGACAACTTTATACACTTTATACTATTCCTACTTCTCTCCTTCCCCCTTTTAAAGAATTCAAGAACTCACTTTAAGAATTTCCTCCAATTAGCTTTCGAAGGTGTGAAATGACCACCTTCATGAAACTCGACTCTACTATTAGGACAGACATTGATCAAAGTGCGTGTCTTTTCTTCTGTGATGAGTGTATCGTTACGGCCTATTATATGTAGGATAGGGAGGGTCGAGGGGAGTGGAAAGTATTCTGAGAAAGAGGGTTCAGAGGGGGTGGGGAGAAAACCGCCTGTTGAGATTATGACTGTTTTTTTAATTTGATTCATCAGCATCCACTCTATACTCTCGATTTGTGGGTTCCTCCAATTTATATGATGGGTATGATCACAAGAGAAGAATCCTCTCGGGCATGTAGACTGGAGGGGAGGGAAAGGAAGGGAAGTAGGAGAAGAAAGATGCCAACAAGTCTCACATTTAGGCGCACGAAGAGGTGGTTCTGATGGGAAGAGAGGATGTAAACCAGGTTTTGTCAACTATGAGGATTGTTAGCCGAGTCAATTGCCCAGTCAAGTACAAAGATACTCACCAAGGCTCCAAGGATAGCGGCCATACATGCTCCTTGTGAGAATCCCATTATGCCCTGCATCACATCATGCATCAGCCAAGGATCAACGACAGTAGCTACAGACAGACTCACGTCGAAAGGTTCTGATTTTACGAGATAGTCGTGTATGTATTGAACGGTCTCGTCGAAACCTTTTCCAGGCAGTTTCAGCCAGACTGTTCCGAGTATACCGGAGAATGAAGAAAGGACCCACGTCTATAGATCGTTCGATCACCATTAGTCGTCCACCATGCTCTCGGCGTGGTTTCTGGCGTCTGTTCTGCCTTTTCAGTAGTTGCGCTCGAGTCGAATTCCGACAAGTTCTGATTCCATGGCATATCGGCTTGTTCAACAATTATAGGCGGCTCCAGGAATACTACACCACATCGTCAGACTCCAGCCTGTGTTGGTGAAGAAGACACATAAAGAAAGAGACTCACCAAATTCTACATCTTTACAAGCCTTACGAATGGCTCCGAGCTAATTGGGACAAACTTAGCTTTGACTAAAGTGGGAGGGAGACAAGAAGGAAGCGCACCTGTTTGAAGTAGATGGTCGCATTTTGGGTGAACCCACACAGTGCTAAGACACGGATTGGCATTTTGATAATGAGATATACAGTAAAGACGAAGTGTGGCAAGAAGTGAGGAAGAAGTGGGAGAAGTACAAGATGAAAATCAAACTATCAACTCTTAACTTTTTTTGAAACGTCGGTGGCGAATAGATAGCCGATACCGCATCATTATGCCGATCTGCTCCGATAAGCTCATTCATCTAGTATCTAACCTTGACTGTTCCGGGAGACTGCATACTGGCATGCATTAGCTGGCATTCTCATCCTCCACATCATTCAGATGCAGACATATCAGAGTAGATGGTGCAGCAAGTCCAATGAAGATGGTCTGTAGCGGTGTGGAGCCCCAGGTTTTCCACGTCACGTCCGATCTACGCCGGCCGGTTGTTTTGAACGTTTCAGCATCAAAATAATCAAAATCACAACTTGTCAACTTGACTGCAGCCTCTTCGGTGCAGCAAGTCATGTCAGTCAAGGAAGAGGGTGCCGCAAGCAGCTCCACACCTGACTTGACTCGGTATCCTTACCTAGGCGGCTTGAACGCGGCACAGCTCAAAGGTTCACTCGACGCTCACTTTCCTTCGTTGCCCATAACTGACCCTGCTCAGCTGTCACCGCTTCACCCGATATCCCTCTTCAGATCCTCGCAGGTCCTGGATCAGGCAAAACTCGTGTCCTCACCTCGCGCGTGGCATATCTGGTGCAACACCATGGTTACAAACCATTCGAGATCACGGCGGTAACGTTTACGAACAAGGCTGCTCAGGAGATGAGGCACAGACTGGAGGTTCTGCTCGGAGTGAAGCAAGCGAGTGACTTGATACTTGGTAAGTCTATAACTTTGTCACAAGGGATCATACCTGATTTCGGCAGGCACTTTCCACGCCACTTGTGCAAAATACCTGCGACGTTATGGAGGTTTAATCGGTCTAGCCAACAATTTCGCCATCGCGGATGCAGATGATTGGTGAGCTGCCTGCTCACCTTTGCAAGTTCACAGCTGACTGGTGTAGCAAGAAGATCATGTCTGGGCTTCTCAAGGCAAAGGCCGAATACCTCGAAGCTTCCCGTATGCAGCTCAAAGATAGGGCTGTCCTGTCCGAGATCTCAAAGGCTAAGGCGAAAGGCGAGAGTCCGGATGATATGGCGATTCGGGCCGCGAGTGACCCCAGTAGTTCTACCAGTACAACAGCTATCATTGCAGAGGTACGCGACCTTTGTCCATGTCGACAGTGTGTTCTGATAGGTGTAGCTGTATGCGGAATACGAAGCTGCGTTGCAGGAGGCCAATTCGCTGGATTTCGACGATTTGTTAGTCTATGGAGTCAAGCTGTTTAAGGCTGCTCCAAGGATTCTCGAAACGTGCAAACATATCCTTGTCGACGAGTTCCAGGTGAGTGACCAACAATCAGCTTTGACTTTTGAGTGGGGAGCACTGATCGTGTCGTAGGACACGAATACCACCCAGTACGAGCTCATGAAGTGTTTTGCGGCTGCTCACGGCGGAGTCAGCGTCGTTGGAGATCCAGATCAGTCAATCTACGGCTGGCGGTCTGCTGAAATTGAGAACCTGAATAGAATGTCCAAAGGTTCGGCTCGTCCATCAAGCAGAACTCTCCACTCTCCCAAGCTAAGTAAGCCATTTAGACTTTCCAGGCGTGGAAGCGATCTATCTCGAAACGAATTACAGGTCCACCGGCTCCATTCTTAAAGCTGCTCATTCAGTCGTCTCGCAAGGTTAGTCTGTCTCTGCATCATCACCCGCAACGACTGATTGCTGACAATGTCAGACCGCGAGCGGATTCCCAAGAATCTCATTCCTTCTCATCCTGTATCCTCCACCGTGACCCTCAAGACATTCAGCACACCGGTCATAGAAGCCAGCTTCATCGCGACTGAGATTAAGCGTCTCATAGCCTACTCTGGTGGCGTGCTGAACTACGATGATTTTGCCATCCTCCGTACGTCATCTGCTATTGACTGAAAGTTAATCACTGTTCAGTTCGTTATAATGCACTTTCCCGAGTAATCGAGTCTGCTTTGCAAAAAGATTCAATACCGAACCGAATCGTCGGTGGCCACAAATTCTTCGAACGCATGGAAATAAAAGACATGTTGGCATACCTGCAGCTGGCAGAGAACCCCAACTTCACCGTATGTTTTCCCAGTCCGACATAAGCTGACTACTAAAGCCTGCTTTCATCCGCGTTGTCAATGTGCCAAAACGATCCATCGGTGACAAGGTTCGCTTGTGCTTATTGGAAATCTTCCGTTGCTGACTCCTCGTAGTCAGTCGCAGACTTGCTGGCAGCTGCCAAGAAGCAGAAAGTTTCTCCCATGCAGCTTTGCGAGGATATTATAGATGGCGATCAATTGCCCGCTGGTATCAAACCAGCAGTCAAGAAGAATCTTGCGGCTTTTGTTGGAGTGGTGCGCAAACTCCGAAGAGCAGCTACCAAGGTTCGTCCCAGTGTAGTTGGAGTGCTTGTTCCGCTCGCTGAATAGACTCAGGGGTCCTCTGTAGCCGACTTGATTCGAATGACTGTTGAAAAGACGGGATACGAACAGTATCTTCAGACTTCTCAGCCAGACTGGGAATCAAGATGGGAGAACGTTCAAGAACTCGTCTGTTTGCCCTCACTCCGTACTTGCGCGGCATGCTGACGGATGGGATGGGAAGATCTCGTACAGTGTCACTGTAGCACAAGAGCAGCTAAGTGAGGTCGATCCTCTTCGATTTCAAGATGGCTTCATATCTGCTACGTCGGCTGTAGCCGAGGCAGTTTTCGAACGAGCTGCACAACAAGAAGACAGGTCTCTTCATCCTATGTTTCGTCGAAATGGCTCCAACCACAGGAGAAGTCGATCTATTTCGATCTCGGGGGAGGATCGGAAATCTGTGAAAAGGGGAAAGAAGCGGGAGGAGAAGTTTCAACAGGTCATAGAGGTTTTGTCGAGTGACGAAGAGGACATCAAGAACAGCACCGACAGCAGTGGCAGCAAGGATAGCAAGGGATCGACAGATGGAGGAGATGCAGACGAAGTGGACGTAGTGCCGGATGAACAGGGTGCGGAGCCCACGTGCGTCTGCAATCGTTTGGTTGTACTGGGCTGATGGTCATAGTATGACACCTCTGAGCTACTTTCTGCAGACATCGATGCTTTCGTCATTTACCGAGGGTTCGAAAGAGGAGAAAGATACTCCTGTGAGTTTGGCATCTAAGGAGAACATCAGAATAGACAGGATAGACTGACCATGTGGTTTAGAAAGTCACTATCACCACTGTGCATGCTGCGAAAGGACTAGAATGGCCTGTAGTCTTCATCCCAGCTGGTGAGTTCGACTTAAATCATGGTCTACTTTGCTTGCTGATTTTGCGTCAGTTGAACAAGGGACGTATCCTTCGTATCGCTGTACCGAGGCACACGAGATCGCAGAGGAGAGACGCCTACTTTACGTAGCCATGACCCGCGCTCAGGCATTTCTCGTAAGTTGGCAAGCTACCAAAGCCACCTGGAATTAGCGCTGATCGGCGCAGATCATGTCGAGTTGTCAATTCCGAATGACTGGTGGCGAAGAGTCCGATAAGGATCTGAGCGAATTCATAAAATTCGCACAAAAGTCTGATCCTGTGAGTCTTACTTGATCTTGGATCCGATCCAATCACCTCAGAATCGGGCTTGTTCTGATCAGCTAACTTGAGTGAATAAAAGGCACATTTCTCGTCTGACCTCGCTTCTGTGAATCTGCTCGTGCGGCGGAATGTCTGCAAAATCCTCGGTCGACCGGATCCCGATGAGGATGATGCAAAGGAAATGATCATGAAGCAGTGAGTCATATTTACTTTCTGTTTTCTCCTGTCTACTGTCCATTGCCCATCGTCCACTGTCCCCTTCGACTAAGCTAATATTTTACAGCGTGCGATCTGCTCCTCCGCTGAGTATGTGGGATGCACCGGATCCACAAGACCGCAACTTCAATCGCTTTGCACGACGAGAAGTAACCAAAGCTGCTCGCGCTGCCGAGTACTGGGCATCCGACTTTGACGAGTATGCCTTACCAGGTGAAAATGGCAATCGTTCACGTCCCTCTAATTCCCACACTCATAACGGCTACACCTCTGCAAAGTCCGCATGGTCAAAACCTACTTCGACATCTAATCCAAGTTCTTCCGGACCATCGTCACCTTCGTCCAGACCTCGACCTGCACCCGTTCATCTTCCAGGAAGACTACATCATATCCCTGCTCCTCTACCATTCACATTTGGAGTTGACCCTCAACCTCGACCTCAGGCTGATATCCTCGGTTTCGCAAATGCTAGTAAAGCCTCTTTAGACCTATTCAATGATCTTGGTCTACCAGATGACGATCAACCTGGAGATAAAGGAGAGGGAAAGAAGCTCGTCAGTGGGTTTGAAAAGAAGGCTAAAGAAGCTATGAGTGAATGGGACGACTTGGGACTACCAGATGATGGAGGGAGTACTCGTACGGCCGGTGCTGGAGGACTTGAAAAGAAGAATACAGTACAGGTTCAAGGTAATGGGAATGGAATCAAGTTGGCTGGAGGCACAAAGAGGCTAGGTATGGGACGACCTGTTCCGTGGGGAGCCAAAAAGCCCCGTCAGGAGTGAGCGAAAAGGTCACTACGGTATCAAATAACAAGTCGAGATGGAAAGGCGATCCTTCCATGTACAGTAATGTTATGTCTCATACTTTCCTTATGTTTGTGCTTTACCTCCCTTGTCATACATAGCAACATGTTCCATGTAATGATACAATGCCAAACAATATGCCGGACAGCAAAATTCACATCAGAACACATCCTATGATAGTCGAGACTGTTAATCGTAAAAATGTAAAGATGGAAGTGGTGAAGACTGAGCTAGCGAAAGAGAATTCTGACAAGCAGGCAAAATGCGGGATTGCATATCGGACTGTATTATTACACGAACAGTTAACAGGTATAAAGCACAATCTGTATCTATACAAATCAAGTAGCTATCGTCCGTTCCTCGTCCTGTACATCCAACAAGCAAACATCACTCATGGAACACGCAGAGGCGACGTCTCTGGATCCAGCTTGCTCAGCAGTAGTTTGAGCGCCTGCATGTCTTCTGCTATCTGCTGGCCAGAAGTAGATGTGACCATGGCTGCGGAGCCCTTTGCGTTTAAATCACCCATTGCTAACCAACTGAAAGGAAGTCTGGTCAGCATGATATTGAGCTTGGGATGGGACTAAGGGAGACAAGACTTACTGGTCAAGGTGTGATCGGAGGGTCTTTGCCTTTAATCGGAAATGAGAGTAGACTGCCTGCTCATAAGGGAATGGTGACTTGCTATCTCCATTGCCCTCGACTTGCTTCAGCTGAGACCACAACAACTCCTTTTCTTCCCGCTCGTCATCGACCTGCTGCCGTAAACCAGCTATCTCATTCTCCAACGATCGTATCCGCTTGGCAGAATGCACGTCTGGAGACATCGTATTGCCATTAGAAAATGACGTATTATGCCGCCTTGAAGGTGTCAATGGCTGAGCTTCCAGTTTGCGTAATTGATCCGACATATCCCGCCCCAGTGCATCGTGAGATTGTTGAAGACCTCGAAGCAGGTCCGATCGATTGTGATTCTCAGAAGAAGCTGATCTGATAGATGATCTACGAAGATCTGCGAGCTCCGATTCAATTTGCTGGTTCTGCACCTGGAGGGCATCATAAGCAGATTGCAGTTTCGTGACCTCCTCTGTCCGCTTTGCCAATTTTACTTCGAGATTTGTCAAGTTTCTACTGGGGCTCGACAGGGATGCTGTGGACAATTGCCGCCTTTGATCTTGTAGGTCCTTCTCGAGCGATGCCACTCGAGCTTCCGCAATCTTTCTCGCTTTCCTCTCATCCTCTAGCACCATGTTTACATCCTTCTCCTCGGGTGATAGCGAGGCCCGTGCTGATCGGGCTTCACGTGACTTGCTTGCCTTGAGCATATTGAATTGCCTGGTTAAGTCTTCAAGATCACTGATAAGTCGATTCCGATGCTTTTCGTTCTGCTTCAAAACATCGTTTAATCTGACATTCTCGGCGACCTGTTCGCGCAATTGAATATCGGTCATCTTCTTGGCAGATTCGAGGACGTGAACATGCTCGACAACCGTCTTGTTTTCACGACTTCGCAAGAGGGCAATCTCAGCATCCCGTGCTTTGATCTCACCCTCAGCTTTTGCCATCTCTCGCTCAGCCAGGAGAGACGTGTTGCGATGCCCGGCAAGCTCGACCTCGGCTCCATGCAGTTCTTGTTCGAATTGGCGGCGTTTCGCAGCCTCGTCATTGAGCTGCCGGGAAAGCTGGTCGGTTTGCTTCACCCAGATGGCCTTTTCATTCTCAATTTCGAGCACGGCATCTTCGAGATCATCGTAGCGTTTCTGAGAGGCTTGCAGCTCGCGATCAAGAGTCTGTATCATCAGCGATCAAACTGAAATCCAGGTTTGCACCCACTTCCTTGGACTGAGTTACATCTCTCAGCTTCACCTCCGTGGCCTTCAGCGAGTCCCGCACCGCCGCCAATTCAGCCTCAACCTTCCTCCTTGCCTCCGCAGCTCGGTCGATTTCGACTTGTTTTGACGCCAACTCTTGCTCCTTCTCCCTCAGCGTCGCTAATGCCGCTTTAAGGTCCCTCTGCGCAGCCGTATGGTTGGACTTGAGAGCTTCCACGTCCACTCGTAACCGGTTAGCGAGTTGCTGTTGTGCCTCTCGCTGATCGTCAAGAGCCTTCTGCGAAGTCACGACCTGCTCTCGTAGACGAGCCATCTCAGATTCTCGACTCCGGTCCGCTTCTTGCCGCTTGCTGTCCTCAGATGACTTGGCTGCCATAACCTTGCGTAGGTCATCCAGCTCCTTCTCCAGCTTTTGACGACCCAACGATTCCTTTTTACGCTCAGCTTCACGAGTACTCATCTCCGCAGTCAAGCCGTCAATCTTGACCTGAAGCGCGGTCTTTGCTTGGTCACTTGTCTCCTGAGCTTTAGCATTTTTGGAGCGCTGACTCTCAAGATCTGCGATATCTCGCTGTTTGGAGGCAATAGTTGTTTCGTGTCGCTTTACCACTTGTTGTAGCTCTTCCAGTTGATCGCGAATCCGACGACTCTCCTCTGTGAGCGTAGCAACCTGAGTGTTTCCAGACTCACTGAACAAGTAAGCTAAGCACAAGTCTTATTACTCACGATTTGCCCTTCTCCAGCTGCAGCCTCTTCTCCAGTTCGGCAACACTGAGATCCGCGCGTTCCTTAGCCCGCTTCACCGCCTCTTCCTTCTGCGTGACCTCTCTCTTCAACTGGTCGATCTGGTGGGTCAAAGCCGACCGATCCCCTTCAAGCTTTGATTGCACGGACGATCGATCCTTTGACTCTCTCATTAGATCTATCTCCCTCTTTCTCCAATCCGCTTCTTGCTTCTCCAAGACCTTCACTTGTTCTGTCAACCTTGTCCTGTCAACACGAGCATTTGAGAGCTCCTCCTTGAGCGCTTCGAGCTGGGCATCTATCTCCGTGCAGTCGGTAGCGAGCAAGTCCAGCTCTTTTTCGAGATGAGATATCTTCTCCTCTAGCTCCGACTCTCGCTGCTTCGATCGTTGTAGCATGGTGTCCTTATCTCGACCAAGTTGCCGCTCAGATGACAAGTCGAGTTCGACCTTATTCTTTTCGGCCAGCAGACCCGCCTTGAGCTCCTCCAATCGCAATTTCTCCTTCTCGTCGCGCTCAGCTCGCTCTTTCGCCATGACCAGCTCGGCTTGCTTTCTCGCCAATTCCGAATCCGCCTTCGTGGCGGCAAGAAGAGGTCGAACTTTGACATAGAGGGACCACCATGCCCACTCGCGTAGTCTGATGTAAACTCGAGCATTGCGCTGAATTGTACGGATTGACTGATCTCGGTTGACCAGCTTCAGGATACGCCGTCTAGCGATGTGCATCCGCGCGGCGGATTGGAAGCGTCTGAACAGATCGGTCAGTAGATTGTCTCTACGCTCTTCAAGTTCCGCCAAGACGCCAGCTTTGAAAAATATCTTGGTCGCACCGATCTTGTATAGCGATGTGTCCAGTTGGAGAGCTTCGGCTATCTTACCGGCGGCCTTCCGTCCATCCATGTAGCCTTTGGGAATAACGCCCGGAGTAAGCACCTCATATCGCTGTCGAAATTCCGCAAATGAATGCCGGTTGGGATATCCGAGGCGAGCAATACGAATACCCTCAAGTACACCGTTGCAGCGAAGCTGGTCCAGTACGAGGTTGACGTCGACTTTTCCAGGTCGTTTCTGAGCATTTGGGACAATACATCGCACAAAATGCGGTTGCGTGGCCGAGAGCTGAGTCATGAGCTGACCGAGTTGCTCCTTGTGCCGTTGCCCGACTGTCCGGAAGGCACCTCGTTTGACTCTCTTAACCACGCCGCCAGCGGCTGCGTCCTCGGAGTACTCGGAGAAGAGGGAACTGATGGCTGGTATTGTCGACTGAGCGAGAAGCCGCGCGAGAGGCTCATTGATAGGATCCTTGTTCTTCTCTAGCCACCCATGTGTCCGATACTCTACATCGCCAGCGTAGTGCTTGATAATGAAGCCTTGTCCGAACTTCCCTGGACGGTACTTGTCTGATCCGGGATGCAAGGCCTTGCCGTTCTTTGGCTTCTCCCAACCGTGTTGAACTTTTTCGGTGAACGTCAGGTCTGTCGCTTTGGGCATGATGCACTCTTCGTCGAGCATCGACAAGATACCGATAGGTTTTGAAGACTCGATCAGCTCAATAGTGGGTTGCAGGTCGAGGCCAAAGTTGACATAATCCCACTCGATCCCCTCGCGAGCATATTCTTCTTGCTCTAAGGTGAACATGTGGAAATTGAAGAACTAACGGTATCAGCAGCAGGTCTTCAAGAATCATGTCAACTTACCTGCTGGAGCCTCTCATTGGTGAAATTGATGAGAAGCTGCTCGTAGCTATTCTCTTCGAAGATCTCAAACCCTGCGATATCAAGGACTCCAATCGATAAACTGTAGCCATTAGCCTCTGCTCATTTGGGATTCCAGCAACACCCAACCTACGATTTTGCACTCGGCCGGTCCAATGCGGTGTTTATCCTATCCACCATCCATCCGAATGACTTTTCATACATGAACTTGCAAAGAGCACCTAGTTCGTCCTCAGCCTGCTTTTTACTTCTTGCCTGAGTAACCCATTCGCGACCTGCGCGAACCTTTGGCGACAGAACGGTCTTGGTGAATTCCTGGACGGACACGCCTAGCAGGTGGCAGATCCGCTCGGCAACAGGTTGCGATTCACGCGGAAGGTAGGCCTGGTCGGATGCACTCCCTGTGAGCACGAGATTTCCGATGTGGAGAATGAGTGCAGGTATGCGGAAGAGTTCGAACTGTTCATCTGCAGTGAAGCCCACAACGCCAAGGGCATCCTGGGCAGTTAGTCAAGAACAGAACAAATTCTCACCTTCAACAAGCGCCATTCTGTCAAGTCGTCGACTCCGTCTACTTGTAATCTGGTCTTTTTCAGAAAGTTGTATTTCTCGGGTCCACCCTCTAGCAATAGTCGCTCTGTAAATGAAATGAGCATGAGCTGTGCTACAATTTGTGGATGAGAACTTGCCTGATAAATTTGCATCCTTGGCTCCCCGTAACAGCTGATAGAAGACATGGAAACTCCGTTCGCCCTCGGCTCTGGCTGTGACTCGACTTTTCTCCAATAGATACCAATCGATGTTTGCTCCTGCAATGGCGCCATTTGGGGAGAAGAAGATACGGATGAATTTCCCGAATCGAGATGAGTTATTATTGCGCATTGTTTGAGCGTTTCCGAAAGCCTCGAGAATGGGATTGGCCTGCAGAATTTGCTGCTCAAGTAATCCTAGCTCAGAAGATCCCGACGCCAACGGGGTCCCAAACCCTATCTCTTCTGCTTCCTTCCCTTTGAATGAGGACGAGCGAGGTAGGCCGGTAGCAGGAGCAGTTGAGATAGACTGGGATCGAGTCAGAGAATTTGAAGGTCCGGCCTCAGAGGACGCAGAAGCTGAAGCGATGGCAGCGAGGTATTGGATAACTTTCTTCGTATTCTCAGTCTTCCCTGCGCCCGATTCTCCACTACCACAGATGAGTTATATCCACAATATTGTAGAACGACGCACGTAATGAGGATGCTCTGACTCTCCCTCTCCTCTCCAATCTGCTGCCAAGCACGCTCAGCTACCGCAAATATATGCGGAGCATTCTCTTCTCGTCTCTTGGTTCTATATTGAGCGATGATACGAGGGGTATAGATGGGAAGGGTGCGGTAAGGGTTTAGTGAGATCAAGAATAAACCTGAATATGTCTACTTCATGTAAGCCATTTTCGACTTGTGGAACTATGACTCAACACTCACGTAAATACTGCCAGCAACATATCTCGTCTTCAAGTTGTTGATGACACTGGCCTCGTTGAGGTGTGTCAAGTCCGCAATATCTTCAACGCCGTCGAATTGAGGGGGGTTCATAGGAGAGAGCGAATAGAGCGGTATGCGTCTGACTTCGCCTGATGACGCGACGACGACTTCGGCAGTGGATTGGGGGTCACCTTCCTCGCCTGTCTGAGACTTTATCCATCCTGGCAGAAATCCTTCGGCATCGTCGGGAATCCAAACTCGCCTGGAGTTGAATGAAGGCAGGTTAATGGGAGGCAGGTGTATTGATGAGATAGGCATATCAATACGGATATTTTATAGAGGCAGTGTAATCGTAGAGGGTTTGGAAAAGACAAAAGTGAGCGGATCTACATTTGTTTACAGCAACACTCAACTCACCTCTTCTCGTTGAATTCGGCCTGGGCCGCCGCATCAGCAGCTGCATCCTTTTTTGAGCGCCGCAGCAGGCTCGTGGGATCCATCGCGGGGATCCCAGCGTCGTCGAAGCGATATAGAAGGATTGACGGTGGGTCCTCGCTCAGCGAAAGGAAGGTTGAGGGAAGAAAGTGGCAATGACGAGTTACTGAAGGCTGCGAACCAACAGCCTGTAAACACCGGTGATCAGTCGACACGTGTTGGGAGATTGATTGTCTGAGGTTCAAATATGCTGTTCGAGTTCTTCCAGGTAGTATGGGGGGTCGAGGTGATGAGATTGAGTGGACAGAATTGGATAGTAAGGACAAATGATAATGATGACTAGAATGTTACGCACAGACCCTCTCAACGCTGTTGCTCAGACAGTTAGAGACTCAGACGCGATTATCAGTCGCGTGGCTATCAGCCACGTCATTTCAGAAAATCAACAGTGCCACAATTGTATCGACGAGGAGACCGAGCGCCGGCGAATTCGGAGTTATGGCTTTCCCCTCCACTTTAACAAGTCATCTCCAGCTTTGGCTCTTTGTCTTCCATTTACTACGCGTTCCCTGTCAGTACCTTGTCCTAAGCTCTTACCACAACAACACTCTAAACAAACTAGACAGCAGAGACTTGTCAACAGCAACAACAACAACAACAGCAAAGCCCCAACAATAGTACTCTGCCTCACTGTCTTCCCTACGCTCAACTACAGAGAAAGTCATAGCTTTGATTGACTACGAAACACTTGCGTCCGTGCGACCATCTATCCTTTCCGCCCTCCCCAACCAATATGGCCTCGTCTTCCAAGTGAGCTGAACGTGTATATTGGTGTTCTCAGCTAACTCTCGGCTAGGTCACAGGACTGGAAGCAGGGCCTCGTGGCACCTCCCAAAGATGACCGACCACAAACTGAAGTGAGCTTGCACATCTCCTTCACCTGCTGCATATAGTTGACCATACAGGATGTCCTCAATACTCAAGGAGCTTCTTTCGATGACTTTGGCCTTCGACGAGAACTGCTCATGGGCATATTTACCGCCGGTTTCGAACGGCCAAGTCCTATCCAAGAAGAATCCATTCCTATGGCTTTGACCGGGCGCGATATTCTCGCTCGAGCAAAGAATGGAACCGGCAAGGTACAGTCATTTCTTCAGCCAACGCTGATCTCAGACTGCCTCCTTTATCATTCCCACTCTAAACCGTATCGACACTTCCAAAAACCACATTCAAGCACTCCTCCTCGTCCCCACTCGTGAACTCGCTCTTCAAACATCACAAGTCTGCAAAGCTCTCGGAGCACATATCCCTGGACTTCAAGTCATGGTTACCACAGGTGGAACAACATTACGGGACGATATCCTGCGATTGCAAGAACCAGTTCATGTACTCGTTGGAACTCCAGGTCGGATACTGGATCTCGGAGGAAAGGGCATTGCAGATTTGCGCAAGTGCTCGATATATGTTATGGACGAGGCGGATAAGCTGTTGAGCGAGGAGTTCACTCCTGTGATTGAGCAGCTTTTAGGTCTTTGTGCAAGAGAGCGTCAGGTGATGCTCTTCTCGGCTACGTTCCCGGTCAATGTCAAGGATTTCTCAGTAAGTCGTTTGTTGTCATCTGTGGCCACTGCTCATCTCGTTGCAGGATCGACACATGGTTCAACCTCATATTATCAATCTCATGGACGAACTCACACTCAAAGGTGTAACTCAATATTATGCATACGTCGAAGAACGGCAAAAAGTACATTGCCTCAACACTCTTTTCTCCAAGGTAGGCCACTTTCTCTCCTTCCTGCTTGTCATTCACTGACATTTCGTAGCTTCAAATCAATCAATCTATCATCTTCTGCAACTCCACAAACCGAGTCGAACTGTTGGCGAAAAAGATCACTGAGCTCGGCTACTCCTGTTTTTACTCGCACGCCAAGATGTTACAGGCGCATCGTAACCGAGTATTTCACGATTTCAAGAACGGCATGACCCGAAATCTTGTGTGTTCAGGTATGTTTCGAGCTCTCTGCGGATTCCTCTAGCTGAAACCAACAGACCTTCTCACTCGTGGTATCGATATCCAGGCGGTCAACGTTGTTATCAACTTTGACTTTCCTCGGACGGCAGAATCCTATCTTCACCGAATGTGAGTCATGGAGCCCGTATAAAGGTTCTGGCTGATGAGGTTTCAGAGGCCGATCCGGTCGTTTTGGTCATCTTGGTCTCGCAATATCGCTTCTCACGGTCAGTTTATAGCGGCCCTGCTCGATTTTCCCAACTAACAAGTGCTCGTAGATTGAAGACCGTCATCATCTATATCGAATCGAAAACGACCTTGGTACAGAAATAGCACCTATACCAGCAGTCATCGACCCCGTCCTCTATGTTGCACCATCAGCAATCGCAGATGAGCCAAGTCCACCTCGTCAGTCAGCTCCACCCAGAATCGCGGCTCCTCCGGCTCAACCCCCAAACAACCGAGCGCCGCCTCCCATTCAATCACGAAACTCTCAACTATCATCTTCTGCCGCAACACCACCACCACCACCACCAACATCATCACAGGAAACGCCAGAGGCGGGTCAGTTCGATGGAGCACAACTTACATCAGGTACGGACAATTTAGGGCAAGGCGGTCAGCGTCGAGGAGGTGGACCAAGAGGAGGTGGGCCTAACGGCCGTGGTGGTGGATATCGGGGGCAAGCTGGTGGACGAGGAAGGGGTGGTAACGCGAGAGGAAGAGGAGGATCGCAAGGAGGCGGACCGGCGATGACGACATCCGCTGCTGCATGATAGGAGGTGTGCGTGAGGGAAGGAGGTCGAGTAGTGGGATTGGCGGGGTTTAGGATTTGAGACAGCTGGACATGATTCCATGTCCTAAGCGTGCGGGGGCCGGAGGCAGAATAGCGGATGATTTTGTGGAAAACGGCGGAGGGAAGCCTGGGGATTCAACTCTTCAATTGTCCATTTTGGACGAGGCGACGAGGTGGAGATTGGGATGGCGGATGTCCGTATGCGCACTTGTAGCTTGCTCTGCACCTCTCCTTGAGGGGTCTGACCATGTATAGGTTGTGGATCGGCCCATGGAAAGTGTTAGTTTTGCAATATGCCACGTTCAGGTACCGCGATAAGGACGGGGGATTGTGTTATCCGTGACGGAATTGGATATTGGATATTCAGGCGACGACGCGGACAAGCTTTCTACTGATGGGGGACACAAGATTCAATCATCTCACACAATCTCTCTTCAGGGCTGATCTCTCCCCCCCTTTTCCCCCCTTCAACGACTGTCTTGGCTCTCTTCAACTTCTTCTTCTTGTCGTAGACCGACATCGTAGCATATTATAGCATATCTGACAATAGACTTTCTGGTTTCCAAGTCACCATCTCGTCGCCTCCCACTTTCTTGTCCTCTCTGCTGCTTGCCTTCTTCCCCCATCCTCCCTTTTGGTTTTTCTTGGGGCGTTGGGGCAAAACTAGTCACATACCTGGTACAGCTATTCAATTCGTTGTCTTCTTTGCACCTTTGACGGTTGATCCTGCTTTGGTATACAAAGGAGGTGACAGCGCTATTTCCCACAACCAAACCAAACCACCACCTCGAATTCGAACTTTCGTCTTGAACAATACCTTCTTCAATAGGCAGCTCATCTGCCATCCAGCACATCAAATACACTTTCACACGATTACGTATTCAGCAAACACCTGTATCAAGGCTTAGCCTCCCATACTCGCATCGCACGGTGAAGACATCGAGATGTCTGTCCCACTCCCTTCCCCCGCACTACTCCCTACAACAGCCAAAGCCATCCCACGTACTCGTCCAACCCCCATAATGACATCTACGCCCACTCATGAACCTTCTTCACCCTCGTCGCCTTCTCGTCGATCAGCAACTCGCTCAGGAGGATTCAACGCCCCAAGTTCTACAGATGAGAATTGGCGATCGAGGATGAATGGCGAGAATGGTTCCAAGAGCGCAACGAGCACCAGAGGTCCTGAAAGGACTGTTGGCGGTTTTGGTCAGGCAAGGAATGGTGTCAAGGACAAGGAAAGTAATGGTACTGCTACTGCTGCTGCTACTGCTACTGCTCAGGCTGCGAAAGACAAGGAAGATACAAAGGGTATGTCATATCTCACAAGACTCCGTGTAGCATTGAACAAGGATGATGCTGATTATCAATAGCCGCTCTGAGTCATGTGCCATGCCGGTTCTTCAAAGCTGGAACTTGCACAGCTGGCGCAAGTTGTCCTTTCTCTCATGAAGAAGGTGGGTTGCCATGTCCTATGATACCCGAGAGACAGGTGACTGACACCAAACAGGAGGAAAGCGCGAGATTTGTCAGTGGTTCTTGAAAGGCAACTGCAAGTTTGGTCACAAATGTGAGCCTTGCTTTGTTCCTCCTTTCTCTGAGCTCACACCCGTCTAGGTGCACTTGCACATGTGCGACCTGGCGAGCCGTTATCTATGGACAGAAAGAACAAGAAAGATGCTCAACGCGAATTGCGTGAGCGAGATGGCAAGCCTCGCGCAGCAAACGACGAACAGATGGCTTCCCCCGTCCCTATCAAATCTGCTCTTTCCTCTTCTATCCAATCACCGCCTCCT
Organism: Naematelia encephala; assembly: GCA_002105065.1. NCBI lineage: Eukaryota > Fungi > Basidiomycota > Tremellomycetes > Tremellales > Naemateliaceae > Naematelia > Naematelia encephala. The sequence goes on from MCFC01000072.1 coordinate 17,326, forward strand.
CATCGTATCGCTTCATCACCCATGCGAGAGCCGTACGGTCCACCGTCAGGTGTGATTGGTGCGGCTACTCCCGGGTTCGGACTAGCTCGATCCCCTGCTAATTTCGCTTCATCCCCGTCTCGACCTTCTCCCTTGTCTGCGTCATTTGGTACGCGCACGTCTCTATCTCTCAAGGCTGGTGCATCACCTTCGATGCACAGCCCACTTCGACCCCCAACAACGGCTGCTCCCGGAGTGTTCAGCAGCTCGTTCTCCCACTCGTCTGTCGTCGTTGTCGAACGAGGTGGACCACCTTTATCCGCATCATTTGCAGATGGGACGATGCGCCGTAATATCTGGGCAAGGTCCGAAGCACCTGAAGAACCACTGAGTCCCGCGCGACGACCTGTTCAAACCATTCACAGACGCCGTGTCGAAGATGTATTTCAAGAAGACGAGGACGACCATGGCGAAGATCTCTTACCTTCTTCGCTGAGCGACTTGCTCACGCCTACTGAGCGCGCCCGGCGAATGAGCAGAAGAGACAGCCAAGATTCATTTTCGGCGTCACCATCCCAGAATGCCTTCCTTCATCCTGGCGCTGTTTGGCCTGGCGGCGAGCGACTGGCTCAATCTGCAGGAGCCCACATGGGTCCAGGATACTTACAGTCCCTATGGGATGCCGATGGTGCAGATGCTCGTAAAGGACCGGGAGCTGATCAGAAATACAATGGAAACCACTTGGCATTTGGACAGACTACGGCAGCACCACCACCACGTCAATCATTGTTGACTCAACAGCGCTCCCCCATCTCTCCTCAACGACAAACTTCTTCCTCCAATATCCTCACAACAGCCGAAGCGTCATACACGTTCCGTCCTCTAGGTGATCCCTCGTCTCCTTCAGCAAGGGCATTACAAGAACATGCGCCAGGCCAGAGTCTACCTGGAGGTCTCGCGAGCGCCCTATCTAGACTTCATCTTCATGGACCTAAACACTCCAGTGGATTGGTACATGAGACAGAAAGTAGAGATGTCACTCCGCCTCACCTCCCTACCAGAGGCAAAGATGAACACGAGGATGAGGGTGTATTCGCCATGGAAGAATACGCTATGGATGTATAAAAAGTACAAGCAAATCTGGATTTGGAATTTGGAGGATAGATAAATAGTGTTCGATATTATTGAATATAGACAGACGGGAAGGGGATTTTACTTGGGCTGGAAGCAAACAAAGCAATCTGTAGAAGCGTATCTTTCCTCTTTTCTCTCTTCTCTTTTCTCGATCTTGTGTTTGTGTAATAAAATAAAAAGGAAAGCGGCAAAGCGGTAAAAAAGCAGCGAACGAGTGATCACACCCCACTTGTCCACATCAAAGCATCTTAAATGTAGGATATAGCATCTAGAAAGTGCATGTAGAAGAAGAAACAAAAGAGTACACGCGTTCTTGGTACCAAAGGTCACTTCGTATGGATTTACTTCAAATGATTGATTGCAAGTTGACTCGAGAGTAGCAAATTTGCATCTCATCTTACATTCTCTCAATTTCGATACATATACTGTAAAAGAACAAAGATCAAGGACGAGTTTTGGCTCTGATAGAATCGACAATCAAGCTCTGTAATAGTGTATCAGCACACGCGCTCTTTCTTTTGGATGTAGAAGCATAGAGAAGAACAACGACAATGTTGGACTCACCTTGTAAGAACCGACATCTCCCATGTATTTCGTGACTTTGCCTTCTGCACATACCCATAATTGATTAGAAGTATTAGTGATGAATCGTTCGTCGTGACTGATACTGATGACTCCTCCCTTGAAGATTTTTAGCGCTTCGATAAGTGCGTCTATACCCTCTATGTCGAGGTGATTTGAAGGCTAATCAAGTAAGTGATCAGCATCTTACAATTTGATGGGGGGCTCCTTCCTGAGAAAGGAGTCGAACTAAACTTACCTCGTCAAGAAGTAAGATATGAGGTCTTTGCATTGATAAGACTGCAAACGCCACTCTGGATTTCTGACCACCGGATAAAGTTCCTATCTTTTGAATACCTGTGAGTCCAGTGATCCCAAATGAACCGAGATGTGATCGATAATCCTGTTCTACTTTTCCAGGGAACTTTGACTGTAAAAACGCAACAGGTGTCATGTTGACATCCAGCTGATCGACGTGATGTTGCGTAAAGTATGCAATTCGACATCGACTATTATGTGTACTTCGTCCGATTGACGCTTGGATCGAACCGGTCAAAAGCTTGATAAGCGTAGATTTACCAGCACCGTTAGGACCAATGACTGCGATACGGGAATCGAGACCGACGTCGATGTTTACGCCCTTTAGAATGATCTTGTCGGGTGTGTAGCCGAAGGTGACTTCGTCCAGCTGTAGGAGAGGTGGCGAGATCTTTTCGGGATCGGGGAACTTGAAGCTCTCGCTATCGTCTTCTTCAGGTGGTTCGAGGTCTGGTAATTTCTCCAGAATCTTAATCTTGGATTGAGCCTGAGCAGCTGAGATATCATCAGCAAGGCTGTATCAATCTTACTGGCATTGACCTACCTCGATTAGCATTGTACCTCCATCGATCAATGTACGCCTGTAGATGCTGGCGATATTGCACTTGCGTCTCGTACTCTTTCCTCTGGTTCTTGGCACGTTCCGTCTTGGTAGCGTAGAACTGGGAGAAGTTGCCCTTGTAGTAATCGAGTCGCTGTGAATGTTGATGAATAATATCCGTAGCGACGGCATCGAGGAACGCTCGGTCGTGGGATCTGGTCACCGTAAGCTTGTCGTCTTAGTAGGAGGCTGGTCTAGACACTCACACCACAAGCAAGGTGTTCTGCCATGTCTGCAGGTAATCTTCGAGCCAGGCAATGGCGTTGAGATCCAACATATTGGACGGCTCATCAAGCATGAGCAGCTAATAGCCGTCAGAACTTAGGCAACGTCGGTACAGGCGCAGCTTACGTCTGGCTTGACAAACAGCGCTCTAGCCAAAGCCAAGCGCATTCGCCAACCACCCGAGAACGACCTTGTTGGTAATTTCTGGTCGGCATCTGAGAATCCCAAACCAGCCAATAACAATGATGCCCTGGCCGGACCAGTCTCCGCCTCCATATCCACCAGCTTCTTTTGCACCTCTCCGAGTCTAGCTGATAAGTCATCCTTCTCGCCTTCGAGTCCAGCAGCTGTCTGACCCTCTGCATTCAAGGGCGGCGCTTTTTCAAGCGACTCAAGCTTTGCATTGAGCTCTGCTTCCTCAGTCATGAGTTTGTGGCGCCAGACATCGGCTTGAAGTACCGAGTCTAATGCGGTGGTTTCGTCCCCAATGATCTCCTGCTCTACGTACCTGCACCTAGCATCAGCGTTCATGTCCATGAATAGTTCGTATCGACTGACAATACCGAGATATGCGTCGGAATGGGTACTTCTCGAAGTGCCAAGTGACGCAGTAAGGTAGACTTTCCGATACCGTTTCGACCAATGAGACTAGATTACCGGTCAGCGCCATACCATCACCAATGAAGGAAGACTTGCCCATATCTTCGACCCGAAGCCATTGTAAGAGTAGCACCTGACCTGAGAGACGTGAGCAACATGTAAGATGATGACGGAATATTACGTACAAGATCTTGTTGCTCGCAAACGAAACGTCGATATTGGTGAGAGCAATGTCCTTCGACTTGCCCTTGGCAGTGCCGCTCAAGTCCAGCGGATTGACCTTCATGAACATCTCCTCGTAGCTTTGCTGTTTCTTCTGCATGTCGATAAGCTTGGACCCTTGGTACAAGTCTCTTCTCGAGCGCTTTTCGATTTTGGCCTTGAGCTTGGCCTCTGCCTTTGCCAGTTTCGCCAGATCGACACGAGATGCTTGTCCCTTGGTGTTGGATTCCAGATCAACAGTACCGCTCATTGCGATCGTCGCTGACATTTGCTGAGACCGCATTTGGATAGTCTTGTCCAGCTTTGCCACGGTGGTAGGGCGTCGAGTGCGTTTGGAAGACTGCGATTCGAGATACAAGATCAACCGAGACATACTGGAAGGTCAGCAAAATCATGATATGCACTCACAAGTCATCCAAGGATTGGGTGTCTTTCGTGGATGGTCCACCTTGAAGCATCCCTCGAGTCATATCAACGATGTCATCCACTTCCTCGTCCTCGTCATCCACGAGACCAGCGATGTAAGAGACGACCACATCATCAGTTCGGGGGAACGTGCGGCGCTGCAAAGTAGTCAGCTTAGTTCTCTAATGTTCGCATATCCGCAGCTGTGATAGTAGAGTCTTCAGACACTCACAATGTCTGTAGCTATGGCTGCCATGTCGTCTTTGATGTCTTTATATGAGCCAAGGATGAAGGTGTGATATACAACAAGAACGGTGCGGAATTTGAGCGTATTTAATCCCATTCGGATCCGAGGTCCCGTGGATTCAAGCGATACAACTCTCTCTCTCTCTCTCTCTCAGGCTCGTTGTCCTGCTTGCCGAGCTCAAAAGGTCAAGCATGGCTGCTCTCAACCGTCTGCAGCAGCGGATCAAAGAGAACTTCCATGTAAGGAAGACCGTTTACCTCGACGCCATTTGCTGATCAGTCGTAGGAGACCACACGCGACTTGTCTCTTCTCGCTGGGGGAGCCGGAGCTTCAAACGCAGCGTATTTCGACACTTCAGATGAGAAAATCAAGGAGATATCCAAGCTGCTGGAGTCTCGTCAGGAGACAGAGAGGCTTGAGGGGATGAAGCGGATCATTGCGGGTATCTCCAAGGGCAGGGACATGGAACCGTTCTTTGCACAGGTGGTCAAGAATGTCGTGGCACCAAGCATCGAGATTCGGAAGCTGGTCTACATCTATCTTTTGCGCTTGTGAGTCCATTATGATGGGGTGTGCCGACATAGCTGACAGCGTCAGTGCCTCCACAAACTCGGATTTGTTGTTGCTGTCAATCAATACGTTTCAGAAAGATCTCGCAGACCCATCACCGCTCATCCGCTCGATGTCACTCCGGGTTCTAACCTCTATACGAGTCCCGGTGATCCAGGGTACGTGCTACTGTATCTGCTTGAAGATGAGGAAGCTGACTCTGACAGGTATCGTGATGCTCGGATTGAAGAGGCTTGTGACAGACCGCAACCCCTGGGTTCGCAAGACCGTTGCAGGCGGGCTTCCCAAAGTCTTCGAGTGAGTCGACTCTACCTTTTCGTAAGACCATTCTGACAGGCACAGAATGGATCCATCATCCCTCCCGCAGCTCATTTCCTTGCTCCAAACCCTGCTAGCTTCTCCTTCTCCGCTAACACTCGGTGCCACGTTGACCGCATTTTCCGAAATGTGTCCAGACCGACTCGACCTTCTCCACCCATACTACCGACACATCTGCCGTCTGCTCGTCGATGCCGACGAGTGGGGACAAGCAGTTGCGATCGGGGTCCTGTCGAGGTACGCGAGGGCAATGCTTGAAAAGCCCGAGGAGTCTCCGGTAAAACCGGTAGATGGCGAAGAGACAGAGGACGAGTTTGCAGGGATCGACGAGGATTTGGCAATGCTCCTGCATTTGAGCAAACCTCTATTCCAATCAAGGAGCCCAGCAGTGGTGCTGGGAATGGCCAAGATGTACTATCATCTCGCACCGCCGAAACACCAAGCAGTCGGGCAGGAGCTTTTGGTGGCTCCGTTGCTGCGACTTGCAGGATCGTCAGGCCCTGAGATGAGCACTCTGACCTGGGAGGTGATTGTTGCCATGGCAGAAGAACGACCTGTGAATTTGACCTCGGCAAGAATCGGTGCATTGCTAATCCACGTAGGAGCTCTTCGTATCCCGCTTCTCGAGCTTCTTCATCCACAGTTCTGATGTTATAGCTGTGAAAACAGCCAAGCTACGAGCAATGTCCGCGCTTGTGACGGCTGAAAGTGCCAGCGTAGCCATGCGAGAGTTCAAGGTGAGCTGGACTTCGGATGACTCTTTGCGGAACTTTGCTGAGTGTTATAATGCAGCACTACATCCGCTTCCCCGACGACTCGGTGTCCGAAGCTGCCGTTCGGGCCATTGGCCACTGCGTTCGTACCCAGCCAGAAGTGGCTTCTTCGGGACTCAGCGCCTTGATGAGGCTTCTCACGAGTAAACGAGGTCAGTATAAGTCTACAGGCAAAAGTTCTGTGCTGAGTACGATATGTACAGATGTTCTGGTTGCTCAGGCTGTTCTTGTACTCAAATCGGTTATATTATCTCAATCCGGCCCATCCACGGGTCTCGCAGATCCACAACGTCTCGTGACTCGACTTGCGCGAGGTTTGGATGGCATTTCTAATCCGAAAGCTCGGGCTAGCGTGTACTGGCTTGTTGGGCAGTTCGCTACAGAGGATGGCCCTGATAAGACCTTGGGTCTAGGTTGGGACGGTATCAAGAGCTGGGTTCCGGATGTCCTGCGCAAGGGCATCAAGGGATTCGTCAACGAAGTAAGCCAAACAATCACCTTGCTAAGAGAGGGACTTCAAGCTGATCTTCTCTAGTCCACAATAGCCAAGCTGCAGATCCTTACTCTAGCATCTAAACTCATCGTCTTATCACCTGCAACGTCTCAACTCGCTTTAATGTCAACCTACCTCTTCTCACTTGCACGATACGACAGTGATTATGATGTGCGTGATCGTGCCCGTTTTCTGCATGCCTTATTACGAGGTGTACGGGATGAAAACAAGGCTGTGACTGGGAACGAGAATGGCGATACAGACGAAAAGGATGACGATGAGCGTGATATGGGTGGAGTTGTGCTACGCCGAGAACAGGTCAGGGTGGTCTTGATGGGCAAGAGAGAGGCTGCAGATTCGGATCTCATGCCAGGTCGGTTCATGCTCTTCAGTATGCGTTGGTTATGACTGATGTCGATACAGGAGTCGGGAGCGAATACGAAGTTGGGTCAATGTCGCGTATCACTCATAAGAGGCTGAATGGCTACGAACCTCTACCAGAATGGACCGACGATCCCACAGATCCATCACTGCGAGAATCAGAGGTGAGTTCTTTGCCCCCTCCTCCCTCTCTCTCTCTCTACCTGTCTGTAGAGATTCTTGCTCTCCCACTACCTACCTATGCGTTGATGAGATCAAACTGAAGCTCTCAATAGCAGGTCGAACAACCAAGAACAGCCACACCGTTATCGCATTTACCGCCTCCGCCAACTACATCGTCTGCCATACCGACCCATATCTCATCCGTGGCGTCTATACCTCGTTCGGCAGTGACTACAGCCAATCCCTCACCAGTAGGGTCTGTCCCTGTCAATAAAGGGAAATTCCAAGATCTCGATGCGTTCCTCGATAGTGAATCAGGGGAAGAGGAAGAAGATACGGAAGATGAGAGGTGAGTTCTTTTCTCTCTTCGCTTTTCTCCTTTCTCTTTTCTCTTTTCTCTTATTTCCATCTCAACTGCGTGAGTGCGTAAGCTGAAATACAAAAACAACAGCGAGGAAAATAGTCCGCCTCCCAGACCCGTTCAAGCTCCACCCAGGAGCGCTATCGTTCCAGAGTATGATGAGAATGCTACTTCTTCTTCGGAAGATGAATGGGAGGGGGATGAAGAGGATGAATCTGAGGCAGAGGATGAACATGACCATGATCAGCGTGCACCATTGTATGGGCAGTATCGATAACATATGTGTAGTATATTCACATGCACGGTGTCTGTATCTGTCTGTATCTTGCCTTGTGCCATACTCCCTCGTATGTGTCAAGTGTGTGAATATACATCTATGCTCTGCCCAACTTTTGCTTTATATACTGCACGACCTCAGTCATCTTTACCTCTTCACCACGATTATCACCAGCAGCATCTTTACCAACTTGCTCCTTGATCCGTACTGTACCCGCTTCCAGTTCCTTTGGCGCCAAGATGGCAACGATAGGGATCTGGTCGTGGTCAATTTGTGTGAATTGGGCTCTATCTTTAGGTGAGACTTTGTACATGAATTCTGCCTAGATAAATGATCAGTCCCGATACTCTGACCAAAGGGGAAAACAGAGTCATTCCCAAACTTACCTTGACACCGTTATCCCTTAAGAGTTTTGCCAAAGCCATACGTTCTTTCAATAAACCCTCTTTACCGAAATTCATCACATAAACCTCAGTCTCCTTGCCACGGACTTTCTCTTCTCTCCCACGCCGTCTCATCTCCATGATCGAGTACACGCGCTCTACACCTATACTCACTCCTACACAGGGTACTTGTTCTCGCTTATTCCCCGCTGCTTCCGCAAACATGTTGACTAGGTTGTCGTACCGTCCACCTCCAGCGATAGAACCCACACCGATGGTCGACTCATCTGGCCCGTCTTCTTCCTTGGACTTTGTGGAAGGTTTCTTTGATTTTGATGAAGATGATGATAACGAGGATATTGCTGTTGCCGTTGGTGGGACAGGAGGGTTGGGTGAAATGGAGGGAGGAGCAGATGCGGCAGTGATGGCTTCGTAGATGATTCCAGTGTAGTAATCTAATCCTCGAGCTAATGACATGTCGAAGCTCATCTGAAAACGTCAGCCTGGGATGATATGAGAAACACTCACTTTTTGTAACACTCCATACACCTCTAAGTACTCAAACAGCGTCCGCATATCCGCTATACCCTCTTTGGCAGATTGGACACCCATCAAGGCAGAGTCCGCCTCGAGCTTGGAGAGCAAATCCCAAGCATACCCTGCATATTCGTAAGATTTCGAACAGGCGCTATAAGCCACGAAACTCACCCTTCAATCCCACATACTCGCCGATCTTATCTGCGACTGCCTCAGACAACCCCTTTTCCTCCGTCATCTCCCTCTTGACTTCTGCCCACGGTGTCTGCAGACTACATCAGCTCTACAACGCATAGTTAAATGCCTGAAGACTCGCCTTGTCGAGCTTATCGACGGCACTCGAAATCGCCCTGGTCTTCTCCTTCGGCACGCCGGCCAACTCGAAAATGCCGTCCAGGATCTTTCGGTGGTTCAATTTGACCGTATATTCTCCGATATCAAGACTGCTCAAACACTCGCACAGCATACACAAGATCTCCGCATCGGGAACCATGGGATCGTATACGCCTGCAATATCGAAATCACATTGGTAGAATTCTCGCATTCGACCTTTTGACATGACTGGTTGATCACGGCGGTAGACTTTGCCAATATGGAAACGCTTCATCGCTGAAATTCCATTCATAGCCAGATACCGAGCGAACGGGACCTGCATGAGTCAAGAGTCAGCATGTCGTCCATAATCCTATACTGTACAAGAATGAGGACTGACGGTCAAGTCGTATCTCAAGGAACAAAGCTCTCCTCCCTGATCCTGCAAGTCGTAGATCAACTTGCTGTCCTCTCCGTACTTTCCTGCCAGGATCTCCCTGAGCTCAAATACAGGCGTATCGATCGTACTGGCTCCATACTTCACGAAGATACTCTCGAGCGTTGTAAAGATCTGTTTTCTCAACAATGCCGCTTCGGGTTTATGGTCGACAGTGCCCTTTGGAGTCTTGAGGAGCAGCTCGGGACCGGTGTCTTTCTTTTGATCTCCAAGTTGCGCTTTCAGAGCTTTCATCTCGTCTACCTCGGCACTCGCATCTTGCTTGGCGACTTTGAGTTCTTTGATTCGCGTTTGCAGCGCTGCAATTCGGTCGGGAATGGACGACATGGTGCGTCTGGGAAGGGGTATGAATGCACGGGATATGGACTTGGAACGAAGGGTGTAAGATATGAGCCTTCGAGTACCAGCGGGGCCCGCTAGCATGCAAAGGATTGATCGTGAAGGTATGAAGAAGGAGGAAGATGGGATTTTTGGAACTTTGCTACAGGCGACTCGGCGCTCCAGTTTCAGATTGGTGATCCATTTGCTTCCGTTGGAATGGTGGCCACGTCACGGTAGATAATGGCGTAGCATCTAACCCGAATCAGACCTCTACGTTCTGGCTGTACGAGAAAAATGCATATTGGGAGATGAGACTTCCTGAGAACGGTTCAATGCCATTTTGCCAACACGATAAAATTGGCAGTCTCGAGGTAAGTCTAAATGAACTGCCCAGTTCAAAGTCTAGTATTGGCCTGTATTAACCTTATATCTGATAAGAATTCTCCTCAGATACAAATGATTTGTGTCTGAGCGTCCTTTGTATCTGAGCGACACTGTTCAGACACTGCCTGCAGTCTTTACAGCGATGATTGTAGATCAGTCCAAAAGATACAGGACATCTCCGCTGAATGCCGGTTCCGGACCGGGCCGAAGTCCGAACTAGTGATCACGACATGATCTTGCAGCTGTTGTCAAGCTCAAGCATTGACCATATTCGAGAAAATACTTCGAGAATAGATCAATAGATTAGAGATAGACAGAATCCGAGAGCATGTCGTCTTTCCACTTTCTGAACAAAGTCCAGCCTCCACAGGTGACAGCGCTGAACCTTCCGCCAAATACGTCCTGCGTGCTCCTGAAAAAACGGACTATCTCTGTCGAGGCTACACCCTTACCCATTCTTCAACCTGATGGTGTCCTAGTCAAAGTCATCGCAACAGGTGAGGAGCTTGTTACTCGTCCCTATTCTCCTCCTCCTCAGAGCATTCGCTCTTTTCGAGAGAGAGGTAGCTCTTGGGGTATTGTACTGAGAACCGGTATAGGTATCTGCGGGTCAGATCTACATAATTATGTCGCAGGTGGAGTTGGAGGTAGACCAGTCACCGAACCTATTGTAATGGGCCATGAGAGTTCCGGCGAAGTCATTGCCATAGGAGATCTAGTAACGACACACAAAGTCGGAGATCGCGTTGCAGGTAAGCAAGCATTCTGAGATTTGCGACGTGTGAGTTGACGATCAACCAGTGGAACCTGGACTACCATGTCGACGGTGCATAAATTGCAAGACTGGGCGTTCGAATATCTGTATAGGTGAGTATAGAACGTCTCCTCGCGTGGATTACCTGTAGCCGAATACTTGAAACTGATGTTCTTTATAGATCAGCGATACTGCGGTTCGCCAGGCTCAGTGGGCTCATTGTCGAGGTTTTACGCTTTGCCAGCGGATATGGCACCACATATCCCGGAACATATCAGCTGGGAAGAATCAGGCAGTATTCAACCTCTTGCCGTCAGTTTTCACCAAGCTATGCCGGACTTGCAACTTGCACTCGCTGATATTGCTGCAGATCGGGGTACAAATTGGCAAGCGAGTTGACCTTCGCGCACACCAAACTCTAGCTATCATGTAGGTCTTCTTTCGGCCTCTCATCGATTGCTTACTCATCAAAAGGGGATGCGGTCCAATCGGTCTGATCACAGCTGCTGTAGCGCACGCATACTCTGCTCGAAAAATAATAGCGTTCGACATCAACCCATCTCGAGTAGAATTTGCCCGAAAATACATCTCGCCAATCACAGGTCGACCCATCATCGACCACGTCTTTCTCGTAGATGCTATACCCTCTACACCAATTCATGCACCAGCTGCCAATGGTCATAGCCATGGATTGGTAGAGAAGGTATCGGAAGCGCCGAGTGCAGCCGGATTGGCTGATGGTCAGGGCGGATCTGCGGCTGCAGTTGAGGACGACCATGAGGATGTTCCGGTCGGAGATCGGAAGTGGGAATGGGCCAAAATTAGGGCTGCAAAGTATATTGAGGAGGCTGGACTTACTGCGGAGGAAGGTGTAGATAGGGTCGTCGAGGCTAGTGGCGCCGAGGATTCCGGTCTACTTGGTATTGCCATCGCCAAACAAGGTGGTATATGTACGTCCATCTACCTACCCCGACACATATTCTCAGGTTCTATTCGAATGTCCAGAGATCTTGCTGACTCCCATATAGACTTGGCAGTTGGATTAAGCCATAACCAAACCAACTCATTCCCGACTCTAGCAGTAACGAACAAAGAACTCGACGTTCGAGGAATCACACGATACACCGCATCATGTTTCCCATCAGCTATCGATATGTTATCTCGAGGCGTGGTGGATCTCAAACAGCTAATCACGAAAGTATTGCCTTTATCAAAGAGTACAGAGGCTTTCGAAGCTGTTGCTAGTGGACGGGAGATCAAGGTCATTGTCAAGAACCAAGAGACTTAGATGGATATCGAGTCAATATCAGTAGAGTAGTACATTGTAGTCCCGTTTTGGGGTGAAAGGATGTATGTAGCTCAAAGGAGTGACTGTCTAATAGTACTGATCTGCCTCTGTTGACTAAGACACGATTGATCTCTTCTCTATACATCTAATTAATCTGCTTACTTTCGCAGTCTAACCTTCTCTTGTCGTCTCTCGAAGGAACATCAAAGTGTGCTGTATCTTCAGATACAATGCCCGCTGACGGCCTCGAGGTCGCCACATTGAATGCTTGGGCACCCATCTCTCAAGCCGTCGTTAACCAACAACTTATTGCAGAACAATACTTACGGGATCTGGCGGCTGAGCATGCTGAGGAAACAGAGGATGCAAAAGAAGAAGCGAGGAGGAAGGAAGGGAAGCTTAGACCGCATGAAATTTCCGCTGGTCAGGTGATTGATGATATCGCAAGTCTTTGTCTCTTATCATCTCCTGTATTAACCGTTCCTACAAGATACCAGAGGATTGAAACTATCTCTTCTGTATCATGATGTTTGAGGTAGAGTTAGCTGATATTTGCGAATGGGTGAATAGATAAAACAATGGTGTCGACCATTATACGATTTCTTGGATCTTTTTGCTCCATCTCATATTGCAATCGTACCATTCATCATTGCCCACATTGCATTCTGGTATCTTGCACCATGGTACTTGCATTTCTTACTGGTATATCCTCTACAATACGTCATTCCAATCATCCAATCTGGTCGATCTGTCTGTACTGGTGAAAGCCGTATGATGTGGTAGGTTTAACCACATTGCTCTTCTTCTATTACATGTACACCACCATATGCCGTTCATCCATTCTCTAGTTCCATTGTTTACTTTCCTTCAATGCATGGGTATAACTATGAATCTAACGTCATGACGATTAGGTTAGCATTCTGGAGTATGCTCGTTCCAGTCGAATACCTAGAGCTCATCTTTTTTGGTGATTCAATACGAGAATTAACCTGGTGGCCACGAGTAAGTCCGATCCGCATCTCTTCACATTGAAGCCTCGAGTCCATGTCTCATACCTCATACTCATACCTCATACCTAAGCCTGTCTGTTTACTGGTCTCACCTGCTTTCATACTGAGACCGCATTACCACCTTCATGTCTCTTTTCCGCTAAATCGCCACTTTCCATCTTATCCGCTACTCAACATCTCTAACCCAAATTTCATAGATCAAACTCATAGTATCCATCTTATCATACAGCTCGGTTGAAGGTGAAAAACGAATCAGTTCAAGAGAAGTTATACCTCCAATATCTGTAAGTTATCTTCCCTAAACCCACCCAAAACACCACTCCCACAACCACAAAAATCCTATCATACTGTCCTGTATATCGGTAGTATAACCCAAAGTCCTCCTGATGTCATTCCTGGAGTTTGTAGAATCATATTGACTGACGCTACATAGGGAGCAATGAAGCTCATTGTTTATTTCATACCTGATCCTCCCAAATCGCCAGTAGATGAAACGAAAGACAAGAAAGATGATAAAGATAAGAAAGATGGTAAAGATGGTAAAGATAGCAAAGAGAAAGAGAAAGAAAAAGAAAAAGAAAAAGAAAAAGAAAAAGAGAAAGAAAAAGAGAAACAGAAGGAGAAAGAAAAGCAGAAGGAGGAGAAGGAGAAGGAAAAACAGAAGGAGAAGGAGAAGGAAAAAGACAGACAGAAGGAGAAAGAAAAACAGAAAGAGAAAGAAAAACAGAAAGAGAAAGAGAAGAACAAGAATCAAGGACATTGATAAGTACAGTAGGATAAAGAGGAGAATGAGGAGGAGAATACAGGAAGGATAAGAATAGTAGTGATAGGTATCTGTACACTAAGACGATGCTGTATTGAGGTCGTGATTGGGATGCGCACGTAGCTCGTATAGTCAAGATCAGATCGAAAGGATGAGATGTACAGTACTGTACATACTGAAACATACTGCTGAAGAGATACAAAGTACCCATTGTGTATCCGACGACTGGAGGAAAAGAATGTACATCGCGCATCGTCCTTTCTTCCCGCCACTACCACTTTAAATCGACGTACTACACCAATCACAGGCAATCCACATATCGACATGCGCAAGTCCAGGTACAGGCTAAGGCGTAGATGTGTACATCACCCATTCACTACTACAAGATAGACTCCAAAAAATACGTACACACGTGCTATTTTAACTTAAACTCCCACCTCGACAACTCTCCGTCGTAAGCTAGCCCGCTAGCCTACGTCAACAGATTCCGTGCACGCTATCCTAGACCCAACCAACAGATCCCGTTCAACGCTGAGCATCCCAGACAAAAAGCGATTTCAGGAAATTGAAATCAGAGCTTAAGCAGCCTCAATAACACCAGTTGAAAGCCTTTTGACTCTTGCAGCTTCTCCATCCATATCCGTCGATACATCCTCATCTTTACGTTTCCCACTCGAGTTTGACGTAGAGTTTGAGGTAGAGTTTGGATTTGAATTTCGTTTAAGCGCAATACTGTTGTTGCTTGATGAAGATGAAAAGAATACAGGTTGACCTCCACTATTACCTGTCCCGCGTCTAATGACTGTCGCTGGATTCGTACTTCCATCACTAGGGACAGAGATCATCGATGCTGAAGTTGATCTGACACTACCTCCTGATAAACGTAATGGAGGAAGTTGAGTACTCGTATTGGCGAATTTATCCGCAATGGGTGTAAATGTCACTGGAGTAGGAGTGGGAGTAGGATCAGGAGCAGTAGAGAACAATTTTGCACGTTCTTCGACTGTTCCAGATGGGTATTGAACATCCTCAATCTTGGCTGCAGCCGATACGGGTGCTGGAGCCTCGATCAATTTCTCTATTGACTCGTCGTTACTTGGTTCAGCAACAGCTTCGAAGGTTGGAAGAGGCGATACTGGCTGAAGGGGTGTATCGATTCGTGGCGGCTCGCCATCAATGACGGATTGTATACTAGAATGTTTCGTAGCTACACTGGCACCAGTAAACAGTCTTGTCAGGCTAGGTCTGCTGGGTAATCGTGGCATTTTCTTCACAGGTGTGACGGCTTTGGTCTTGCTGTCTGGCGAAGGTGAACTTGAAGATGTCTCTACCGCCTCTGATGCAGGCAGGACAGGCGGCGAGATATCGACGTCTCCAAATTGGACGAGAGAATCCACAGTCTCAGCTGTGCCAGGTGGTGGTGGAGTAGCAAAGAGGGTATCCTTTTGATCGAGGAGTTGAGCGAGGACAGGTCCAGGAATGTTGAGCGATGGTCCGAGAGACAGCATCACTGCGTTGAGAGTCATTCGATTCACCTCAGTATATCGCGGGATCAAGTCGAGTAATTTGACTGTCCTCATTAGCTCATGACTAGCCAATCCAACTGGAGCTAGACTCACCTATATCCGCCAAGAGGAACCAATGCGCATTTGGCATTTGCGACAGCAGAGCTGGTAGAGTTTCTGGTGGTTCCGGTTGTTCTGAAATCGACGCTAGACTTGATACACCGGCACGTGCATCCTGCTGCGCTCGAACATACGCTTCAAACTTCGGTGCAAGGACATGTGTAAGTAGTGGAGTTGGTACTGATTTATCAGCTCAAGAGTTGATTGGAAATAACTCACATTCTCTGAGATATGTTTTGAAGATGCCTGAAACTGCATGAGGATCAAGATCACCAGGATGACATAATCGAAGATCGAGATCCGCGCCTTGCAAGTCAAGCATGATGAGCTTGGGCCAGAACAATAACGCCACAGCTGAGCTCACCTGAATCAAACTCCTTTCGCAGTCGTGCAATATGACTGCTCCTCCCGCTGATTCGAAAAATACCCTCTTCTTTCGGACCCCATTCCTCGACTGGTCATGTCAGCTTGGTATGCCGAAAATGGTAGGCCGGAGAGTAGTGAGCACAGAGGGGTAAGCCGGAGAGCAACCGTAACTTGGTTGGCTGAGAAGAGAATAGAATAGAACTCACGATAATCAACAGTGCGAACGACTACAGCTGGTAAAGATTGTTTCCGCCGTCTTTGCCATTCACTTTCATCTTCCAAGGACAATGCAGAATCTGCGGTACCCCAAGCTCGTCCTGCTTCTACGAGATCTCGTCCAAATACTCTTCCACCTCGATCACCTCCTCTACGTTGGAATACACCGTCTACGAAGATTGGCCCATCTCCAGCTCCCGCATCGGTTTTATCAGATTGCGTTCTGTCGCGACTACCTCTCCGACCGGCCAATCCCGAAGTCCAAGATCCAGATGGCTCCATCGACCCGCGACGGGCAGTCTGGGCTAGTCCACCCATACTAGAGATACTCCCGCCAACACCTCTTGCTCTTAGTCCAGCCCAGCCTTTCTGTACCGCCGAACCTGCGTGGCCAAGAACCCGCTGAGCGGATGAAGGGATTCGCTGGTGTGGTAGATTCGATGTCATGGTACTTGCTAGACTGCTAGATGATTCTGATCGAGAAAAAGAGGTAGACGATTGAGCTGCCGCTGTCCATGCTGCCAAACGATTACGAATATTACCTACACCATCTCGAGGTGGTAAGGGGGGTGGACCAGAAGATGGGGAATAGGCGGGTCGACCTTGACCGTCCGCTAGCCGACTACGACTTGGTCCAGCAGCCGCTACTGTTGCATACGACGATTTTCTTGGGTTCTCAGGCGGAGGCATTCGCGCCGAGTCGGATGTGCTGAAAAGTTGCGAAGCAGAGGTGCTGAACAGCTGTGAAGCGGATGTAGATAATCCTTTACGAGGTGGAAGTGTTGGCGGTAAGGAGGAAGATGCCGGTAATGCCGAATCGTCCTTCTGCACAGGTGATTTGGTTTTGCCTCGTAATGCCGCGGTACCGGAAGCTCGTCGAAGCCAAGATGGTTTTGCACGGGTTGCCGGTCTCGCAGGGCCGTCAATGGATGAGCGGGGACTATCAAAGGAGGATTTACTGGCGGATGAGAGTGTAGGTGAAGGAGCAGGTTTTGCAATATCTGCATAAGTAGTGCCGAGAGGAGAAGGACGAAGAGATGCTCTTTTCGCCATGAGAAGTGGAGAAACACCATCTTTTGATCTGAAGTCATCAGTCATCAGCGATTCCAAATCCATGTATAGGCTTCTGCTCACTCTTCAGAGTCCTGCTCAGAGAGCTTTGGTACATCCGCCTCTTTGAGATCCGTCTCGGCTGCACGCTCTTCTCTTATGGAATTTGTCGATACAGATCTACTTGCGAGACCAGCAGGTTTCTCAGGCTTGGCTGGAGCAGGCTTTGTACTTGGACTAGGAGGAACAGGAGGTACAGACCCTACACTGGACGTTGCTGATAGAGGTCCCGAGCCTCCAGTCGAAACCACACTTGTCCTCTGTCCTCCAACGGCTGAAGCATACTCGACCAGATTTACAGTGATGGTCTGTAATGGTCCTGCCGCTGACATTCGTTTCCCCGTTGCTGATGTGACATCTCCCCCATCACGTATTTCGCTATTGGGTCGCGAGGGCTTGCCTAATCGAGGTGAATCGCGTACAGAAGAGCGTCTACGATCTGAGTTGTCTGAGATTTCAGATAACGGTCGGCTCGAGGGACGGTCAGACATGGCGGCTGGGATGATCGGAGGTGGGGATAGCGGTACGCCGAGGACTGGTGATGGTTCGACATCGGTCGACATCTTCTTGACTGCCTTCCGCCCTTCCTCCAATTCAAGTTTATCGATCTTCGCAAGAATAAGTTTATTTGTGAATGTATTGTATGACGAAAAGAAAGGAGAAACGGGAACAGGTGATGAAAGAATACAGATACAGAGAGAGATGGTATCGCCCGACCCGCCTCAGTCGCGCCTTGTATACGTCAACACGTCACTGAATCTTCTTGCTGTCCGGGACGGAATGAGGGTCACGAATGAGGCGCAGCGAACGGAGGATTTTTATCAGAGGATTCAAGTACAGGCGTTGACAAGGTTGTTTGAGCGGGGAGAGATAACTCACGAAGCAACCGAGTGGCCATGCGCGCATGCAGTATCGAAACGGGCAAACGGTCAAACGCGGGGGCCCTGACCTAAACAAACTTCTGCACGTCCGTGGCGGAGCTTATTTATCAATATCAAGTCGCCAATAATGCGGTCTTAACCATGACCACCCTTTGCTTGGCGTGTAGAAAGTATATCAAGACGATAACCATACAATGAGAGAACATGGAAAGTCAAGTCCCCGGCGTACAGTATGACATGTCCCAAAAAAAATACGATCCATCACATAATCAGTGGCGAATTTTTACTCTGTGACCTTCGGGCACAATAACATGGCGCTTGCCATGCAATCTTCATGAAGCTTACTACCCTTACTATATTGCCTCCCATTGCTGTGGCTCTCTCCTTCAGATGGAAGGGGGTCCATGTCACCCGAGCTTAAGTCCCTCCCTCCCTTCATTAAGTGCCAAATTATAGTGTCTCTAACACTCGCATGGCAGGCTAGATAGCATTGGTTGATGTATATAGATACATGCATTTTTAGCGGTATATATCGGGCGAGGCACTTTAGGAACGTCACGGTACCTCCATGATGTAAGCAGGACCATCCAGAGGATCACCATGCCGAGCATATCAATCTGGCAGCCGGGGCCATGTACGACGTTGTTCCTTTATCAATCGTATGCTCTCTAATACGTAATAAGTCTGCACTGGGAGCGTTGTTTCGGACTTTCTTGGGTGTTTATCAATCGTCCCTGTACAGAGTAAAAGCAGCGTAGAACAAGGCAATGGGCTCGTGAACTTTAGGTTTTGACTTTGAGCTGCTGCCTGATATCCAGTCAGGTGGTGCTGATGCCTCGAACCCACGTGCGCCCATCTCGTTTCAAGCGATCCCGTGCCTGAATTGATGATGATTTCACCAATCAAACGCCAAGAAAGCGCAATTCTTTTTTTCTTACTAGGTCGCGCGACCGCCCCACCACGACAAATCCCACACAAAGCCTTTCCTCCTCATCCCTTCTTCCTCCTTCTCCTTCCTCCCCTTCTTCAAGCCATAACCTCTTCTTCTTCTCGTACTTAGCTTGAACCAAGAGCTTCAGCATGTCGAGCGGTAAAGATGCCGAAACTAAAGGTGTGGGAACAGACAGCCCACAGGATGGCATCCCATACTTTGACGCAAGTGCGGAGAGTGTCTCGATAAGCGATGATGCTGTTCTCGCAAAGCTTGGGTAGGTAGAGAGAGCAGTGATGTCTTGAGCCGGGTCGGGCTGATATACACAGATACAAGTCTGAGTTTTTGCGAGAGTTTGGGAACCTCGAAACCTTTTCTTTCGCTATGAGCATCATGGGGTGAGTTTCCGAGACATGCGCATGCCCAAAGATCTGGCTCACTAGGTAGAATGACCGCTTCTATCGCAACAACATTCACAACGCCACTAACTCTCGGTGGTCTTGCCTCTGTTGTGTGAGTATGGACGACCTTGACAACGTCCCCGTACTGATCTATATGCCCAGTTGGTGTTGGTTAATCGGTTCTATCAGTGAGTTATTCGAGTATCCCTACATATTGGGGCAGAGCTGATATTTCAGTGAACATGTCTCTTGGAGCGTCTATCGCTGAAATTGTCTCTGCGTATCCCACTGCTGGCGGTATCTATACCGTACGTGTCAATGGCTAATAGCCACAGAATTCGGCGCTGAAATGTTGCAGGCTTCAGCGTACTTGACACCTCGAGCATACCGGCCCATGTGAGTGGCGCTCATTATTGCGACTTGATGTCTTCCTTCCCTTCCAGTCTCCAGTCACAGAGTTAAGCTGACGTTGCCAGCGTTGGTTGGGTTACTGGATACCTGAATATCCTTGGCCAGATCGCCGGTGTTGCCTCAACGGAATGGGGTCTCAGTGGTGTACGTACCACAGTCCTGAAGCTCATTCATCAGCTGACAACAAGATAGATGATCCTCGCAGCAGTGGTGATTTGCCGTGAGGATTACGTTATGAAGAACTACCACCAGTTCTTGCTTTACGTCGGCTTACTCTGCTTACATGGTCTCGCCAAGTGAGTTGATTGAATCCTTGTCTGGCAGTCTGGCAGTCTGGCGTAACGTATCTATGCTGATTACTACTGCCTTCACCAGCTCGGTCAGTACTCGAAGCTTAGCCCGCATGACCCGATACTTTGTCTTCATCAACATCGGCGCGGCCGTCATTATCATCATCACGCTACTTGCCACTACTCCGCGAAGCGAGATGCATTCGGGAAGTGTTATTTTCACCGAGGTCGTTAATGGAAGCGGATGGAGCAACAATGGGCTTGCGTTCTTGATGGGTCTGCTGTCTGTGCAGTGGACTATGACGGGTGAGACGCCTCCCAGGCCCCTGATCTCTCCGATTCAAGGATAAAGTTGAGCAGTGCTGAATTGTTATTCTGTCTGGTAGATTACGACGCCGCCGCGCACATCTCTGAAGAGGTCCACCGTGCCGCAATCGCAGCTCCAGTGGCGATTTTCGTTGCGGTGCTCAATACCGGTATGATTGGCTGGGTCCTGAACATTGTCATGTGTGTGTGCGCTGGGGACGTGACGCTCTTGCCGGGATCAAGCGGGAATGCGTTCTTGGCAATCATGTACCTCCGCATGGGAAAGGCTGGCTCAATGATACTCTGGACATTTGTCTGGTGAGTGTTTCTGAATGACTACTAAGCCTCTCTTTTGTCTGAATTCCGTTTTCCGACACCTGTTTGGCTGATCCTGAGCTCAGTCTCATCGCCGCCTTCACCGTCCAGACTGCTCTACAGGCCAACTCGCGCGCAGTCTTTGCCTTTTCCCGTGACGGTGCCTTCCCCGACCGCGGCTACCTGGGCAAGATGAATGCACGCACTAAGACCCCTGTCATCTCAGTATGGTTCGTTGTGCTCATCAGTGTCCTCATGGGTGTTTTGAGCTTCGCGAGTTTGATAGCTGTTTCGGCAATCTTCTCAATGGCAAGTCTTACTTAACATATCTCAATTGAGACGACAAGAGCTGACATGATGTTTTTCTTTGCAGTGTGCAGTTGCGCTTGACTTGTCATATGTCATTCCCATCATTGCTCGCTGGGTCTTCCAGAACCACCCTGAAGTCCAGTTCGTTCCCGGACCATTCAATATGCGTGGTTATGGGAAATACGTCAACGCGGTCATGTGAGTCAGCATCTTCTCTTCTCAGACATGGTAGCTGATAGACGGCAGGATTGGGTGGACCTTGTTCGAGGTCACAATCTTGTCCTTCCCTACTATTTGGCCTATAACTGGTCAAAATTTCAACTACGCTGTGAGCTAACCCGCTTGATCCCTCTCAGACGCATTACTGATCTGATATTATAGTCGGTCATTACGGTCGGCGTGCTTTTATTGTCACTCATCTGGTACGCCCTGGCCGGGCGCAACTACTACTTCGGACCAAGGAGCAACATCTCCGATGCGGACAGGCAGGCGATCGCATCGCACGACGAGTAGACTCCACAGCTTTGGTATGTGTAGGAGGAGGTTGTCGTGTGGATAGGGCTTGGAAGAGCTTTCAACAGCTGTATTTTTTGGGAATGAGGGGATTTCATCTCATGTGACCGGTAGGGTAATTCTTGGGTAGAATGTGCAGGTAGATTGATATGTTGCTATGTTACTTTGGTCATTGGAGTGTTTGCGCGAAGCTACCAGGCCCATATACCATGTTACATACCGCATTTCCCTTCGTCAAGATGGGATATGCCATGACGACGTCTCGAATCTTTCAGGACGGTATCATTTCCATGCCTGGTGACTGACTGCCGGATTTACAGGACTCGTGATAGTCCGTGCGTCGTGCTACTTCGTACACTATCTGTACCATGGTACAAGATGAAAAATCTGAAATAAGCAGTCATGCATACAGTACACATATATACATTCAACACGTACTGATGGATCGTATTCTCCAGAAGATAAAACACACCGATGCTCAGTACCTCTCTTGTGGGGAAGGAAGATTCGATAGACAGGTAAGCGACGATACTTGAGGGTTTCCTCCATCTCGATCAACGGTTATAACGCCGTGACCAATCTGTTGCACTACTCCCGCCATTCCCGCCACTCCCGCCACTCCCGCCACTTTTTGTCCCAGTATGCGTCCCGTCGGGATCTGATGGAAGGTGACCCGAAGTCTGTGTGGAAGGATCAGGTTCAATGATCTCTTTGTGAATGGGGAATCGCGATTGGGACACGATCGGGAGATATTCGTGCTGCGGTCCATCTTGGAGAGTTTATCGGACGCTTCCTCTTGAGTGAGATGTGCATCGGAACAGGCTACTTTCTTGTAGTCAGAGCCAGGGTCTGCATGAAAGTATGTAAAACTGAGGTTGGGGTCCCCTTCGGCTTCAAGTTCGAGGTAGGGTACGTATATGCCCTCAGGGTCTTCCTCGTAAATTTAACCACTGGCCGCCATCGAAGCGATTTCCTTCCGTATGGACTCGATCGCCGCATGTCTCTCTGTCTCGTATAAGTAGACACTCACTTCATCTGGTAGTTGTTTCTCGTCTTTTGTTGGAATGTAGTGTTCAGTCAAGTTGTCGCCCCATAAGGTGTATGGGGACATTCTAACTTGGATGACGATGGTACGTGGAAGTGGTCAAGGAAGCCGTGTGTGTAAGTGGTGAAGGAAGTTGTGTGTGGAAGTGTGATCTCAGTCGTATGGAAAAAACAAACGGAATCTGGGGGGGGAAACGCAATAGCTTTATACACCAGTAGACTTGTGCTTTTCGAAGGCCACACCTTGACGTATGACGTCTATACAGCAATCACTCTTTTCATGATCAACCTTTCATCAGTTGTTCTATCATGTTCTATGTGGAGCTATACTTACACACAGCATGGTGCAGATGGTGATTCCGTGAGCAGGAACCCGAACTCGAATCACGGCTCGCGAGACATAACGGACAAATGCTGACGCGGGCAGGTGGCAAATGACTCCTGAAACGTACGACATCCGTATTTACGGAACGGTGCCCTTACTTCTTGGATGGCGTAGAGGCTTTTAAAAGCAAACATGGATATGTACACGGTAGATACATCTTTCGCAAGTTTATCGTTAGGATATATGGAAAATATGTAGTGAAGATGAAGCAAAGAGGCAAGCTATCAATCACTTTGCATACATTCGCAGTCAATCCACTCTGCAAGCATTCACAGTCGGTCTGTACGGTCTGATTGTATATTACAGAATATAAACACACCAATCCTCAGTACCTGTGTCTCTTCAGCTGGCCGCTTCAATTTACAGGACAGTATTGAAGCAATGAATGCGGCGTTGTCCACAATCAACGGTCGTAAGAACATGACGAACCTGCTGTACCGCTCGCGACAGTTTGTATAATTAGAGTACCTGTGCAGTTGGTGGTCTGGGAAGTTGAAGTCGACGGGATCATCCGTGTGGATGACTCAGAAGGACGCTCAGTCACTTCGTCATCAACGTGCTCGCGGAATCGTTCCGCCAGCACGATCGGGAGCTGATCCAGGTTGACACCCTTTGCAAGCAGACTGTTGCTCTCGTCCTGAGTCACCACTCCCTCTAGAATGCTTACCGTAGTAGAGAGGTTATCGGGGTTGAAGGATGTCGCGGTAATTGTCGTAAACCTCAGCGTGCGATCTCCGTCCGGGTCAAGTTCTTGAAAGTGCACCGTTTCGCTATGCCCAATGGGTGCGGACAACATGTAATTGACCATATAATATCTCTTTCCCTCGTACTCACGGACACTGCATTCTTCGGGTCGCTGTGGTAACTCCTCGAGCCCAAAGAAATCGTCTTTTGGTCTGCTGTGTGTGCTGCGTGTCATACTGAGGGGCATCGTGACTTGTGTGAGTTGGGAGATGGAAGTTATGAGGGATGGCAGCACCTCGGCGGATGACGTCTACACAGCAGTCCTTTCATGAGCAACCCTTTCATCAGTTGTTCTATGATGTTCTATACGGAGGTACACAATATGGTTAATATAGAGATTTTATGAGCAAGTTTGAGCTCTAGTCGCGGTTCGATGTTGTTCGAAAGAATCATGATAGACAAACGTTGACCGGGGCAGGGTCTGTCACATGACGCCTGATCGTTTCCAAAACTCGTCCTTACTTTGGACGTGGGGTCTCTCAAGAGCAACATGGATATACAATGTTGTATTTTGGGCAAGCTCTATCACGAGCACGTATGGAAACCAACAATGAAGCAAAGAGGCAAGCAATCAATCACTCTACATGCATTCACAGTCAATCTGTACTGTTTGATTGTATGATATACAGAATATAGCCACACCAGTGCTCATTCTTGTCTCTCCTCAGGTGACACCTTCAATACACAGGGAAGCATTCAATAATGAACATAACGTCATTCGATCAACGGTCGTATCTGCCATGGTCTGGTACTTTACCGGAAGACAGATGGTGCTGGGTCCTCGGTGTGGACGAAATGAGGATCTGAGAGACGGAAGATGTGAAGCTTGCTGTCCCGCCATCTTGTGGTGGAAAAGTATTTAGGCTGTTGGCAGCCGTGGTACCGGAAGACGAATTCTGCGGGGTCATCTGTGTGGACGAGTCAAGATCAAAGGAGCCTCCAATGGGGAATCGTCTCCAGTCCACGATCGGGAGAGTGTTCTCGTCGGTATTGGCGAAACGTTCTCGGGACGCTGTCTCTTGATCTTGCTGGTAACAGACTACCTGCTGATAGTTGGAGTCGGGGTCTGCAAGAAGAGATCTAAAACGCATGGAGGTATTCCCCGTCCTGTCAAGTTCGAGGTATGGAAAGATCGGTGGAGGGTTGCTCCGACCAGCTAACCCAGTGTCCAACATGCTTTCGATCTCTCCTTGAAATGTTTCCATCGCTTCACGTATCTTTCTCTCATATGATTCGACACCCCGTTCCCCTGGTAGTTGTTCTACCTCTGTTGTTGCGATGTACCCAGTGTGGTTCTCGTCTAGTAAGGTAGTGGTGGACATCGTGACTTGGATGAAGTGGTAATCAAAGATGTGACGCTCAGTATGTGTGGAAGTGGATATCAGTAGTATGGAAGGAAACACATAGAATCTGGAGGGGAAATGCAGAGCCAGCGGGTGAAATCCACACCGCAGCCACTCTTTTTATGATCAACCCTTTCATCAGTCTTTCTAGGATTGTTCTATATTGGATCACACAGCATGGTGCAAATGAAATTTCGTGAGCAGGAACCGACAAACGCTGTGTTGGAATGATGCACACTCTGATAATTGAATATTTTAGTTTGCACATAACGAGTGCGACCCTCATTCTACGCATTTCTTTATTCTCCTACGTTTGACACGATCTGTATTCAACAAGCTGACGCGGGTAGAGTCTGTCAGATCACGCCTGAACGTACGAAAATTTACGGTATAGTACGAACCAGCGTCCTTACATCTGGGCATGGAGGCTTTCAAAGGCAAACATGGTTATGCATACGGGAGATACCTCGTCCGCAAGTTGTATCGGCCGGATATCTGAAGTCATGAAGTAAACGACGACGCAAACAGGGAAACAGCCTTTCACGGATCATGCATTCTCAATCAATCTGTACTGCTTGATTATATGATACAGAATATAGACACACCAATGCCCAGTACTTGTCTCTCCTCAGGTGACAGCTTCAATATACAGGAAAGCGTTGATTCACCGAATGCAGCGCCATCTCGATCAATGGTCGTGGTCGACTGAACTTCCTCCACGTCCTCCTGTACCACTCCCACCGTCTGATAACAGCTAACTGCTTCCTGCGCTGGCGGCCGTGGTACCGGAATGCGAAGTCTGCCCGGGGAGTGGATCAGGAGCACAATCCTTTTGTACTTCGGGGAATCGTTCACTCCCCACCTCAGGGAGATGAGCCAGGTCGTAATTCAGAGAAGTCAGATGCAGCCGAAAGGTGTCAGTATTCACCGGCAGCTCCACGCCGGATACACCACTTCTGTTCTCTTTGGAGCGCAGAAAGCTCGAATAACAGAGAGACTTGCCTCCATCCTTGTCAACGCTGGTGTAAGGTACAATCTGGTTGTGCCCAGTTGATGACGTGGCAGCGATCGCCTTCTTTCTGTCGGCCTCATACTTGTCGACGTTGCTTTCGTGGGATTTTTGTGGCCAATCGGCAAGCCCTTTGTATGTGCTTTCCCCCAGTGAGAGCTGCGAGGTAGAGGTGGACATTGTGAATGGTGGGATATGGGAATGGGAGATGGAAGAGGTAAGGCTTGGTGTGTGTGGAAGTGGATATCAGTAGTATGGAAGAATGCAAACAGAATACGAGGGGAATGCAGTTGCTTTATACCCCAGTGTGTGGTCTTCCGTAATGCCATCCCTTCACGTCAATCGAAGACAGCACCTGAACGCGTCTAGTCCACACAGCAGTCACTCCTTTCATGAATGATCCATTCATATTTATCCCTGGGATAGCCAATCCTTACATTCCTCTCTCACTGCAGTGTTTCGCCACTGTGAAGAATGACTTCTGGCTGACTCATCAGCGAGAAACAGATAAAGGAAAGCCTTTTGAGGAGAAAGATGAAAGGCTCGCTCTTTTTATATCTTTCATGGGAATGTTTCGCCACTGAGAAGAACACCTTCTGGCTGACTCATCAGCGAGAGACAGATGAAAGGAAAGCCATCTCAGGAGAAAGATGAAAGGCTCGCTCTTTTCATATCTCTCGTAGGAATGTTTCGCCACTGAGAAGAATGACTTCTGGCTGACTCATAAGCGATGAGCTGGAAACTGAGTGTCTACCCATACATCGTACAGTACGCTGTGGATTGAACAAGTGTTCTTCTGCAGGGCTTGTTCCTGGTCGCTCATATCTGTATGGCAGAATCGAGATGTATCATGATCTGGTCAATGAATGATACTCCATGACAAGCCACAAGGTGGGGTCAGGATGCACGTCAAAACTCCAGTACAAACCCCCTCCAGCATAATAGGGGGATTATATCACGACATGACCAGCCAGTTTAACGTGATACATTCAAGATGACAAGATATGCACACATTGCACACACACATTCTCGACTCTTACTTCTTGTCTTCGCGTCTAAAGCTTAAAAGCTTCTCTAAGTACTATGCGCCATACCACGAGTTGTGTAATCCGACTGAATCGTTTGGCGAAGGGTAATCAGATCTAGGGCCGATTTTAGGTGAATGGTTTGCCAGTCCGATCAACGAGTCTGAACCATCTACAAGAACCATCAACACACTGCACTTACTTTTTCCCACTGGGTTTGCACTTACTCATTGGACCATTACAAGTCTGATCTAGAAGCTCAATGTCCTCTACAGCGGCGTGGTTCTTCTTGGCTTTTGCTTTATCGTTTCGCAATTTCTGTAAATGTTCGAGATATCGCTCATCTACACCTCCAGTGACGTATTCACCAGTGAATACTGAACAGTCAAAGCGTTCGATAGAAGGGTTGAATTGCCGACAACTCTCAACGAGATCGTCAAGGGTTTGATAGATGACGAGATCAGCACCAATGTGCTCAGCAACCTCTTCTGTAGTACGCCCATGGGCGACTAACTCGTGAGGTGAGGGCATGTCGATACCGTATACGTTGGAATATCGTATAGGAGGTGCACATGAAGCGAAAATGACTTTCTTGGCACCGACATCTTTGGCCATTTGAATGATTTCCCGTGACGTCGTACCTCGGACGATCGAGTCTGAAGTTGATTTGATCAGCAAGCAATTCGATTGAAGGGAAAGGAATCGTACCATCTACGAGCATGACGACCTTGTCGGCAAACTCCATAGGCATTGCGTTGAGTTTTCTGCGCACATTCTTTCGTCTAGATAAAATCAGCTTGGTATCAAGGACCCTTAAATAGATAGCTGACCGTTGCGATTGTCCAGGCATAATGAATGTTCGTCCAACATATCGGTTCTTCACGAAACCCTCTCTGTACGGAATACCAAGATGTTGTGCACACTGTAATGCCGCTACTCTGGATGTATCCGGAACAGGAATCACAACATCCACATGTATCTTTGCCTTTTCCAACTCCTTCTTTGCAGTCTCCGCCAACAGGTCTCCCATTGCCATACGCGACCGGTAGACGCTGATGCCATCGATTGTGGAATCTGGTCGTGCAAAGTAGACGTATTCAAAGATGTCCGGTGTAAACGGCTGGGGTTCGGCCACTATCCTTCGGGACACTTTGCTTCGAGTGATGATGATAGCCTCGCCTGCAAGCCGTCAGTTATGTCTCGCTCGGCATACAAAGTCCCAGAGGTTACTGACCAGCTTTGACATCTTGCCAGTTGTTAAATCCGGATCCCTGCGCAACAACACTCTCGCTAGCCACCAAGTAATCCTGTCCTCCTCTTGCCCCATCTCGTGTCGCCATACCGAGCGGTCGGATACCGTTAGGATCCCTGAAGGCAATGAGACCGAAACCAGCAAGCATGAAGACGCAGGCATATGCGCCAGTGCACGACTTCATGAGGTCCCGAATGGCACTGAAGATATCTTCCTCGTTGATACTGAACTGGATCAGCCAAAGCGACTTCGCCCGGGTAAAGCTGAACGGGACTTACCGGAATTTACCGGTTTTCTGCAAGTTGTTGGCGAGGACATTGAGGATAAGTTCCGAGTCCGAGTCGGTGTTGATATGTCGATGAGCCTCTGCGTCAAGGAATTGCCGGAGAGCAGGAGTGTTGATCAAGTTGCCGTTCTACAGAGGATGAGCTGGTCGTCGTCCACCTGGCGTAACACTCACATGAGCAAGGGCGATTCCATATGGCGAGTTGACATAGAAAGGCTGGGCTTCGGCGTGGCCAGAGCTACCGGCAGTAGGGTACCGAACTGGCTCCGTTAACGGGGTCCCGTTGTATGCTAAGCAAAAGACACACCATGTCCAACGCCCATCCATCCTTTCAATCCTGCGATACCCTGCGCATCAAATACATCCCGTACCATCCCATTCGCCTTGACCTGATAGAACCGACCACCCGACCCGCAGGTCACAATACCCGCCGCATCTTGACCTCTGAACGATATGTCAGTCGTGTGAGCGTGTAGATATATGCAAATCTCACCGATGCTGCAGCAAGGAAAGACCCTCGGCACTAAACCGTGATCAGTAAACGATGTAAGACGAAATTTGGCGGACCTACATCTCGGATCCAGCCGCAGAGGTCTGCGTCGACAGGGGGTCATGAAGCAAGAGTCCAAGGATGCCACACACTGGGTGGTTCAGCACCGAATCACAATTCAGCACAGCCAGCTCACTGATTGCGATGGGCCAAGGCGAAGGTCTGTACTGATGGAACCACTTGGTACCCGTGTAGGTCGAGGGTGACTCGTTGACGACAAACGTCTATACAACTGATAATGATTAATTGACGACTTGGGATTGCGCGAAAAAATAATAATTTTGCCTCTCGTCGCGTATCCGTTCCGTTTAGCTTTTTGCCGTGTTCAGGGACAAGATCACGTGACTCAGAGTCAATAATTGCTGGGAGAAAAACAAGAAATGTAATATCTTGAGCCACGAGGTCAGCGCGTGGTGACTCCCTCCGCGTTGCTGGCCAGGCAAGTTGCCGGGGTATCTTCCTTGTCTTGACTCAGCGTCAATGTGGTGAGGAGAGACCATGTCCAAGCCTGCGTCGACCCTTCCATCAGCAACGGCGACGCCAGCACCATCATCACCTCACCCTTCAGAGTCATTTCTCTCTGAACTCGATGGGACCGCGCCAAGCGTGCTGGACTCCACCACGGGAGATATCTGGGATGGGAACCGGATTGACTCGTCCCATCTCAATCTAGTATCATGGAAATTTGACGTCAATGCAAGGGCGGAAGATGGAGTTGACAAACGCGGCTTTAATGCCATATCGACTGTTCTGAATCATCCAGCAAAGAAAGCGAACCCACTACGATCTTCTCGGAAGCCTCTACCTCCTCTCACTCAACAACCCCCCATACTTCCCCGACCCCCACCACCAAATCACTACGATGCATACCTGCAATCTATCACCCCACTATACGATTCGTTTGTCGCTGCGCAATCATCCTCAGCACCGGATTTGTCTGATTTTGACGTCAAGGCGACAGACAAATCCGATCTACCCTCCCTCGACTCTGTTCCCGAGCTGTTCTTCGATCCATCATTCGATTTGGCAAATCCGGTGACTTGGGCAGCTATCGTTGACGACCCTTCAGCTGCTGGTCCTTCTACAGCAGTCCAGGACTCCCTTTCCTCCCACTTGGACACGCTCGAGCGTCACCTCATTCACGAGATCACCCTTCGTTCCACCTCGTTCTTCTCAGCCTTGTCAAATCTGCAAGACTTGCACTCTGAATCGGCATCATGTCTGTCTCGGATAGCAGACCTTCAGACATCTCTGAAAGATGTCGGCTCAAAGCAAGCCAAAAAGGGGCTTGAGATCATTGATGCGCATGAGCGTTTACGGACCTTAAGAGTGACAGAACGGGGAGTCAAGGCGGTTGCCGAGCTTGAAGAGCTGATTCGCGTGACGAAAGGCTTGGTCGACGCTGGTGATTGGGCTGGTGGACTGGGGTTTCTCGAAGACGTGGTCAGATGGTGGGAGAAGTACAGTGCCAGTGTGGATGGAGAGTCCAGTCTTCCCGTGTCGACATTGCCGGCTCTCACTCAGCTGCCCGCCGCAATCTCAGATCTCACAAACTCAATCGCAACACAGCTCGAATCAGCACTCACCGCTCTACTTCTTTCGGTATTAGCAGATGCCGAGACAGGGGATAAGTCGGAAGAGATCCTTCGAGCCCCAATTGAGCCAATGCTAGAGGGTTTGGCAAGGTGTGGAAGACTGGAAGAACTTGAGGCGCTGTGGAGAGAGGTTATGCTGACCACTATCCGAGAGGGATCGAGAAAGGTCAGTCTCGATTCTGAAGCCGTTCCCATAACTGACAATGCTGTAGCATTTACCCGTGCCGCAAGCAGAGGAGGATCCAGATGAAGAAGGGAAACCTCCAGAACAGCGAGGGTGAGAAGTCTTGCAGATACGGTGTGGATCTTGGCTGAATTCCATCGACAGTGCAAATCTCGCCCAATCTCTCAAGGCAATGGACCATTCTCGATATCTCCTTCTTTCCACTCAAATGTACAGTACCCTATTGTCTCGCCTGAGACTCGGTCAAAAGCTAGGGGACATACTCTCGGACATCCTTGCAAGTGCTACGTGAGGATCATTGCAGATTACAGAAATGGCGCCGCTGACTTGGGGATAGCTCACTTCCCGTCCTCACCTTGAACACTTCTGTACCTGCAACACCAAAACCTGTTCCCGAGCTGGATCTTGCCGATGTGGTGTCGTCATCCTGCGAACTTGCCAATAATCGCGCATCCAAGATTCTCGCTGTCCGGTCCGAACAACACGCTGCTCTCTCGCTCATAGAATTCCACGAGCTATTCAAAGAGAGTTGGGACTTCGTCCTTGCGACAGAGTCACTGGCGAAGCGGATGATCGTTTCTTTGCGCGGCGTGACGGCTTCCCAGGCTAGAGCCTTCCTTGTTTCTTATCACGCACAGCGCCTTACAAGATCAGCAAAGCTCGTCGAGGAAGAATTATGGACTCAAATCGATGTTCCTGCGGAGGCTCAACATGTTGTGAACCTTTTGATTGAGTCAGCGGTATCGGACCCACCAGAGGCATTCATACCTCCGCGCGCGCCACTGAGCAATGGTAACGGCAATGGTCACAGTAACGGGAACGGCGAAGCTACACCTAAAACTCTCACTGTCGAGGATAAGACATTCTTTATCGTCAAGGCAACTGCTGAAAGTCTGGTCTTGTTGGGTGACTACCTCAAGATTGTCATCAATCTCGAGCTGGTGGTGACGGATGTGATGGGGAGGATCATCGAGTTTCTCAAGGTGAGTGGAACAACTCCCGATACATTTAGGGACCCCGACTGACTGGATCAGTCCTTCAATTCCCGAACGTGCCAAGTGGTTCTCGGTGCTGGAGCGATGAGATCCGCTGGTCTGAAGAACATCACTGCGAAACACCTGGGTCAGCTTTTCAAAGCTGTTTGCCATTTCCCTAAGCTGATGCATATCCCTAGCGCTCGCCAGTCAATCGCTCAGTGTGGTTGTTTCCCTGATTCCTTACATTCGCGAATTTATCCGCCGACATCTCAGCGCGAAGCAAGCAGTCATGTTAACAGAATTTGATAAACTTAAACGGGTCTGCTCTCTGTCTCATGTCACTGACGCCCGCGAGCTGACCCGTGTAGGACTACCAAGAACACCAGAATGAAATTCACGCTAAACTGGTCGCCATCATGTCTGATCGAATCGCGGTACACGTGGGTGCGCTCCGTGAAATCGACTGGGAAGCGTCTTCCGAAAAGGATAGCGCGAGACCGTATGCCGAGATGCTGGTCAAAGAGACTGCGACGCTGCATAAGGTGTTGTCAAAGTACCTAGCGACGCAGACTGTCGAGGGAGTCATGTCAGAGGTCCTGGCAGCGATTGTATATCGGTTATCAGAGGAGTATGGCAAAGTGGAACTAAAGTCTGATGAGGCTAAAAAGAGGTAGGCCGAGTGACCAAAGATGTTGCCTTGCTGATTTGTTTATAGGATGACGCAAGATGTCACACTCATCTCGACTAGATTATCGCCTCTATCAGAAGCAGGCACGAACGTGAAGAGTCTCGAAACGCTGGTCAGGGATAAACCGACTCCTCGAAAGATGGGCGATGGACTTAAAGGTCTTTTGAGACGTGGATCAGGGAAGAAGGGAGAAGCAGCCAAGGATGTTGAGCCGGAAGCTGACGAGGTTGGAGACGATGACCAAGATGAAGATGGGGATGTGCTGGTTGAAAGTAACGGAACTGAGGGGATTGGCACGACTGCCGGAATAGACCAGATCATCGAGTCGCAAGGTCCAATCACCGAGGCGAAATCAATTGTGGATGGCGAGCCGAACCTCAAGAACGACGTTTCGCCACCACCCTCTCCTCCTATATTGTCCACGGAACCTACGAGTACTAGTAATTCTGCCGAGACGGAACATTCAGCACCATCAGACGACGTACCAGAAGTACCTAGCAAGGAGGAAGGAGAGATCGCCGACAAGGTACAAGAGACGGCAGAGCCTCCACCTGTACCTGAGAAGAACATGCAGGAGGAATAGAAAGGAAGACATTACAGTATATTTGGGATCAGTGATCATCTTGTATTACCATGCATAGTCATCAGATACTGAGCGAGAGCCAGTCTGCAGAAGCGTGTTATGTATATGTACCTACAGTACATTATGTTTTTAAGCTATCGTGGATGACCATGGTATTGGATGATCTCGCCTCCAAGTTGCTCGAACATGTTTGGGTCGTCCGGCCTTTCTCCACCATGGTAAGACGACTTGTATTATGATTTGACCGTAGATGGCTTCGGCAATATCTACATTGATCATATTGCCTATCATTCTATCTTTCTACAGATTCGCGCATCAGTTCTACTGTGACCATCGATAGGCAAGTGAAGTCAAGTAAAAGTCAAGTAAACATCAAGTAAAAGTCAAACTCACATCTTCTATTGATCCTTTAAGAATGTAATCATCTGGAACACCTTGGATTCTTTTCCGTTCAGCTACAGAGAATGTTCTTCTTTGCTTTACTGTAGTTGAGCGACGCACATTGCATAGTATCGTACGTATGTGTTTTTAGAGTGAAGGGGTGACTTACATTCCAATGAATCGGACCAGTATATTTACCACCTGGTCTACTACTAGTCATCAAAGTTGAGAAAGAACCATTGGGATCTGTCATCCGTTCACAACCTCTGATATCTCTTTGACCAGGTCGACCAGCATACGTCGAAGCTCCAAAGATACTAAGTTGTGTGTCAATCATACCGTATATTCCAAAGAGGAATCTCAAGGAAGAAGCTGAAGTCTAACGAGGTAGCTTACATGTCAAGCTCCCTTTGAGATCGATGGGAAGTATGATGATCTGCCACTGTAACTTGGGATCCCCGTTTGCGTTTCTGATACTCGTTTCGAGGTGGCGATGAATACGGTACTGATCGGGTGAAGCCTACTCTGGTCTCGTGTCCCCTCGATGATATCCTCGTCGCAGAGAAATGAGGACCGGAGGAGTTTAATCGAGTATTTCTGCCTCGTTATCAGTTTCAAGACTGTGATTCTAATCGAATCGACCTTACCCAGCGTACTCAAAAGCTACATACAGTTCCATCCATAATCAGCGATTATACCTTTGATTGCACGCTGCTCACGAGGTAGATCCGAAATAGCTTCCTCCGCTGTGACAGCAGGTAATGGTCCACACCCCGGAGTTCCCCAGCCCTGATATACCTTTATCATATCCTCTCCATCCTCCACTGAGAATATCGTAGCTCGAATATCGGGGTTCGCATGGGTAGGTAAAGGGAAATTGGGGAGTTTGATCCCTATCCTTGCTGCTAATACGAATAATCGGACACGGTTCTGTGGACTACCGTATGATCGGCTACTGAGGATAGCTAGTCTTGCTTGATATCTAAATAAGTAAGGTTAGCGACAATTGCAGTTGTCGAATGCATGGGTGCTGTCAATTCACTCGATGGCAAGTAATTTCCGGATCGCTTCTGACGCAAAGTTCCGAGTCGTGTCTGTATCTACATGCACTCCATCCGTGTCGGTATTCCAGTCGCGTTTGAACCCTGGGACATTCTCCAGGAGGAAGAAATCTGGTTGGAGCAGGTTGACGACTTTGAGAACCACGTCCAGCTCGCTGTTTCTAGTATCGTCAAGAGACCTGAACATGTTTGCGCCAGAATGTCCTTGACTGGGCAGATGTCAGTCGGATGGTTTCGGTTCAAAGGCTCCTGACTGACCATGGAGGGCCAGCAGTTAGGATGAATATGTGACCGCGATTCGGTAATGCGGAGCCACGTCTGTGATTGCTGTCCGCAGACGTGTGAGTGGCGTGGAGAAGGTCGCTCAACTTTGCGCAGGCAATACGAGCGGCAGGGAAGTTTGTTCTAAGATAGACGACGACGTAAGCTAAGCTCTCAGATAGCAGACGGGAACGAAAGCTTACTCTAATGTAGCACAGGCTACTGGGTCGCAATCTACCATGCTGGTGACCTTGAAATACTTGCGTGCCCCAATAGCACTACCGCCACCTCCAGCATAGTAATCCGCCGCGCAAAGCCTTTCCATTGTGAGTAGCTCGTGTAAATCTTCTTCCTCTGCTCGACAAGATACTTTCCCTCTGACTTGCGATAAAGGGATTCGTCCCTTGCCTAGCTGACTCAAGACCTTCTGTCCTTGTCCTTGTATTTCAAGATGCTGAATATCAATGCAGTTTCGGTCGACTCGACCTCTCTCTGTCAAAAAGTCGGGTACTTTTAAGATCTGAGCTACCGTCCAAGGCTCTCCAGTAGAATTTGAGTCTAGAAATACGAGATCGTTCTTGTGGTACTCTTCGCCATTGATCGAGAATCCACCGTCAGCGGCTATTCGTACATGACCACGATCGTAGTGTTCCCGTCGATAAAGGCATCCATCACAATCAGCCAAACGACCGGTGGGAGCTGACCAATGATTTCGATCCGCATCGTAGATGTATCGTGCGAAATAGGTGCAGGTAGTCGATGCTGCTGATACGCCAGGAGGAAGTAACACGAAGTCAAGTTTCGCAGTTATGAACTTGATCGGAACGGTTTGGCAGTGTCCATGATCAAGGAAGAGCTCGTCCTCTTGTCCGACTGCAGAAGTGCGAAGCCATTGTACATGTACGCAATATTGGGTTGCATCGTGGGTTTTGACTCGCATGATCTTGCGGATCATGGCTCGTTGATCCTTGATGCCTTGTGAAGTCTGTACGCGAATTTCTATCCCGTCGCCAATCTAACGATCAGTCAAGGTCTATGGGGAGTTGGGGAGAATATAGAGGGAGGAGGAGAAGAGAGAAGAGAGAAGAGAGAAGAGAGAAAAGAGAAGAGAGAAAGGGGAAGAGAGAAGAAAATAGGGCGACCTACCGAGACTGGCACACCACCAACTCGAACTGTTCCCCATGTAATGACATCGCACCTTTTCGTGGCTTCAAGATCATCCAGTGGCCAATTAGTCCGTTCAGGTCCACTGATGTGGTCAACAAGCTTGATAGTCGAGTGAGTACCGGTGTTAAGGGGGATATTCGCTAAGGCGCCAGAGATACGTCTCTGCTCGAAGACTCTAGAAGAACAGTACGACTCTTTGCAAATGGTTGTTGGTTTGATATCAAGCAAAGTCGAAGATGAAGAAGAGGCGAGAGCATTGTTGAGCCGGGTCCTGCTCGTTTTAACATGTATAACTTCGAAGTCGACAGTGGAGCGAGAGGATGTCCCACTGGAAGGACTACTGTGAGCTCCAAGGTATTCAATGCCTGAGGGAGTGTCAAGGTACTCAATTTCCGATTCGTCATTCGATGACATCTTCTGAGATGGTACTGTCAGATGGTTTGGTGAGTGCACATGAGACAATGGGAGCAGACGTCAATGGGGTCTGAGCGCCTAGTTGCAACCAGGGAGGTAGGGAAGGATCGGCGTCAAGGTCCCTCAGGTCGTCATTTTTCCTGCCCATGTCGTCGCACACTCGTTTACGGAATATCATCTTTGTATCCGAGAGGAACTGTATATCATCCAACGAAGCTCAATTCTATGGATTCCTACGACGCGGCCGCTAAGTCGTTAGAATGAGGATCGTCAAACGAAAACTTGTGGTAAACGCCAAAGATGTATGTGTCAAGGTTTGACCATTATCACTTCGCCGCCGAAGTTTGTTACGTTAACTCACGATTTCTAACCTCATTCATCACTTTTCATTTCCCATCCCACATCGTGATAATAACAATGTCTAAACCTTCTGAATCAGATCGTCAACCTCTCTTACCCACTCACGTCAATCGATCTACTTCTCACAGGCTCTCAACACCCAAAATCTCATTTCCACCATCCTCCACTTCCGCGATCAATGACCAAGATGGGGATACCTTGATCGGATCATCTTCTACATCAAAACCTAGATCGGGAGATGCAGATGGAAATGGATCTGCTAGCATAGGTATGATGGGTAAAAGAGAGGGATTGCCTAAATTAAGTAGAGAATGTCTTTGGAGGTGAGTACAACAGTCACGATCGAGAGCCCAGAGTGGGATGTTGCTCGATGACGGGCGAGATATCAAATGTTGATCATGAATTTTGGGATATAGTGAGATCAAATGTTATGGGAGTTATATCGTTCCTACTTTCTTGGTGTTTGGAGTGTTGGTGATTGGAATAAGTCTGTTTGCGGTGGGTTGGAAAAAGCATTGGTGGTTCTGTGAGTTTTGACTTTTATTACACGGTATCGAGAGGGAATGGAATGGCTCATCTCAGTAGAATCTGTATTTAAACCTTTGTATCTGTATCCAACTGTATCCATACTCTCAGATCGAGGTTCGTCACCAACGGTCTGCTATTTGTTGTGCATGTGTAGGATGTAATGAGGAACGTAGCATACTCGTACGGTACTTTATCATGTATCTTCGTTCTCGTGGCAGTATCATTGCCAACCTTTTTTTGATTTCTAAGTCATCCAACCCGCCTTGACAACTGTACTCGCCTCACCTATCTCTATACGATTTTATGTTCTCTGCTACCACTCTATGCTGCGATGATAATAAATGATATATGTTCTCATATACTGAAGCAAGATGTGGAGATCCGAATATCTCCGGGTAGCCGAGCGATCAACGCGTCCTGGAGCCGACTCTTCATCCATACTATACTATCGCAAATACAGTACATTGATATCCTATCAGCTTCAAACTCGAGCTGTGATGCCATGGCTTCAGTCAAGATATTCAGTTTGGCAGTCAAGGTATGTCTTCTATTGCCCATAACTAATTCAAATCGAGCTAATATGTCGTCTGTCTCTCCCATCCCACTACATCATCAACCATCTCGTGCCTCTTACCTGCGTCGTATCCTATCAATGACAATGTATCTTATTGGTCACTACTCGTATCTTTCGCACAATTGGGTAAAATTGTAGACACTTGCAAAGCCAATAGCCAATACGATCAAAGCTCAAGCAGCAGAGTGCGTCTTTGTTTCCTTGTGCCATCCTTGATCCTCCTTGATTGATCTATCTTCCTTTACCTATCTATCATCTTTTATCTATCTATCATTCCTGATCTATCTTCTTTTATCTATCTATCATATTTTATCCGTCTATCATTCCTGATTATCTCTCATCCTTGATCTATGTATCATCCTTGATCTATCATCCCTGCCTCACCCTCCGCCAAGAAAGACAGCTGAGTATATCTTAAGCAGACATGAGACATTTCGAAATATCTGTATTGGACTTGCACAGCGTATGCATCGGACGGAAGCGAGAATGAGGATGGGATTGTTAAATGAGGAAGCTAAGAATATCAAACCTCTAAATGATACTAGGTAAGTTGTTTTTCTCTTCCTCCCTTCCTTCTTCTCTATTCATACGCTCCCCTGCCTTCACTTCCTCTCATAGCTCCCCCTTTCCTTTATACCCGTTTTCCCCTCCTCTTCCTCCCCTTCTCTTCGCCTCATTTCGATCCTTCATCGCCTGCCCTCTCCCTTCTCTTCCTCTTTGACCCTCCCTTCCTTTCCCCTGCTCCAGTTGGTCAACTTGACCAATTAACACAGAATGGACGCTGATTCCTATCGTATTGTACAGAGCAGTACAGAATGGAGCAACAACATTAGCAGAGACATTCCTATTCCTCGTCGGAGCAGGTCTAGTCCTCGGAGAATCATATAGATCGTCAAGAAAAGAAGGAAAGAGAAGGGATATGGTTGCTGAACGGCTGGACGGGCTTGAAGAGGAGATAAGAGCTTTGAGAGCTACTTTACAAGGTGGAGGTGCATGGGAGAAAGGTCTGTTGGAAGTTCGACAGCAGTAAGTCGTCGTTGCTTGAAACTATTGTCATGTCTTCCGTCACTCAGTCCCTGCTTGACACTATTTCGGTGTTAAGTCATCAGTCATCAGTCCCTGCTTAACATTCCTTCGGTGTTCAGTCATCAGTCGATATTTGACACTGCTTTTGGTGTCTATTTCTAAGGTTACTCCCTTCATATTCAGTCGTCGCATTATCATTTGACGCTATTTGGTCTTATCCACATATTAACAAAGTACAGGAACGAACAGACAGAGAGAGTCCTCGCAACCGTCATCCATAATGGTCTCAAAGCCGGTTGGATGTCATTAGGCCACGATCCAGATATTAGTCATACATTGCCGCTCATAGATCCTGGAGGAAGACGCGCGGACAGTATTGGCGCAGGAGGAGGAGGAACAGTGTTACAAGATATAAGCACGAAAGCAAATAGACCACCAATCATCAGCGATCAAGATCAAATATCATGATCAAACATGCATGCATCTGAAAAGCCACAACGGTACTACCCAACTAGTTGGGTACCCGTCCTGAGTCATACGCTCGATGGTAAAAAGGGTACCTTGAATCCGGCGATCCTCATGTTCCTGAATTCCTGAATCGATGATTCAGCGGCGGGATTCCGACAATCGCAACCTGTCTCTCGGATGGGAAACCATGAATAACTAAGGGCAAAGACTCAGGAGAGGCTGCTGGAAAGAACCTGCCTGGCTGGGTTTGAGGGCACAACTTTTGGGCTAGAGGCGGGCTCATGGTTTACGAGAACTGCAGTCCCGCTTTCGGATGGAAAAAAATGTGCCACAAACGGCAAACGCCGCGTATCGCCCCTCTTCTTGGTTCCCCCCCGTTTGCCTCTTGACCTCGTGCACACTGGCACTCGGTGTGTGCTTTTCATATCGGAAACAGCTTTATACAACGCCTGGTCTTTTTACTCTTTCCTTCATATCCTCACCTCGTGTTCACCTCTTGCCGGCGTCTATCCTAGCTCTGTACATTAGCTAGAAAACAATCCCCTTCGCCACCTCCACCGGAACTTAATTCCTCCAAGGTGACAGACAGCTGTTCAACGCCGATAGATATTCTTTTTGAATCAGCCAGCGATACTTTCTCTCTCCATTTAGGCCTAGTTCAACCTCAACATTCAAACCTCGTCTGTATCAATCTTTCCAGGCGTCGTGCTCAATTGATTGATTGATTCCCGTAAGTTTCCGCAGCGATCTATATTTAAATGATCATAAGCTGACAAGAAGAAACCTTTTCTTTCCTCACGTTATACCGTAATTATCACCTCGTTCACTTTCACCTTTTTTTTTTGGCACACGAATCTATCACCAATCACTTCTTCCCATCATATAGAATTCACTCTTAACCTACACATTCTTCATCATGGCCGACTTTGTCAAGCTCTCAATCTTCGGCACGGTTCGTCATCGTTTTCTTCTTCTAGGGAATCGAGTCTCATGTCATATAGGTTTTCGAGGTGACTACGCGTTATGTCGACCTTCAGCCAGTCGGTATGGGAGCCTTTGGTCTCGTATGGTGAGTTTACTAAAGCGCTCTTCATCGTATCGCCAACCAACTCACATGTGCAGCTCCGCCAAAGATCAGCTCTCTGGTACATCAGTCGCTATCAAGAAGATTATGAAACCCTTCTCTACGCCTGTGCTCAGTAAGAGAACATACAGAGAACTCAAACTCCTAAAGCATTTGAGGCATGAGAACGTGAGCTACTATTCTGAGGAAAGTGAACACCAGCTCATACCAACAAGATCATCTCCCTTAGCGACATCTTCATTTCTCCCCTCGAAGACATGTGAGCTTCGTGATTGAACTTGGTCATCCTGAGCTCACATGAGATTAGCTACTTTGTCACCGAGCTACTCGGTACAGATCTCCACCGTCTACTTACCTCTCGACCCCTAGAGAAGCAATTCATCCAGTACTTCCTATATCAAATCCTCCGAGGTCTCAAATACGTCCATTCCGCAGGAGTCGTCCACCGAGACTTGAAGCCTTCAAACATTCTCGTCAATGAGAATTGTGATTTGAAGGTTAGCTACCAATCCCGCTTCTTGCTTGGACATAAGCTGATCTCATATAGATCTGTGACTTTGGATTGGCGCGAATCCAGGACCCTCAAATGACTGGCTATGTCTCGACCCGTTATTATCGAGCACCAGAGATCATGTTGACGTGGCAAAAATACGATGTTGCAGGTCAGTTGATAGCTTCTCGAAGGTGTTTGAGCTATCGCTCATGAAACCAGTCGACATTTGGAGTACAGGTTGTATCTTTGCAGAGATGTTGGAGGGGAAACCATTGTTCCCAGGAAAAGACCGTGAGCCATCTTAGGTGACAACAGGTGTCAAGGAGACTGATGATCGCCAGACGTCAACCAATTCTCCATCATTACCGAGCTCCTCGGCACTCCTCCTGACGATGTGATCCAAACAATTGCAAGCGAGAACGTGAGCCATCTTGTTTGACATTGTTCGAGTCGAGCTCATATTACCAGACGCTGCGATTCGTCCAAAGCTTGCCTAAGCGGGAAAAGGTTCCCTTTGCTACCAAATTCCCCAACGCCGATCCGTTGTGTAAGTTGTTAAATCGTTTAGTCAGGAGTCAAGCTGACTTGACAGCACTCGACCTGCTGGAGAAGATGCTTGTCTTTGACCCCCGAACCCGTATCTCTGCGACCGAGGCATTGGGCCACGAGTACCTTGCGCCATACCACGACCCAACGGATGAGCCATCGGCTGCCGAAGTGTTCGACTGGTCATTCAACGACGCGGACTTGCCTGTGGACACTTGGAAGGTGATGATGTACTCGGAGATCCTTGGTGAGTTTGCTTCGCAAGCAGCCGTCACCTAGGAGATCAGACTGATGGTCCGGTGTAGACTTCCACAATCTTGGCGATATCTCGCAGACTGAGGGTGGCGCAGAGGGACCAATCACTGGGGAGCTCCCACCCGCGGCATCGTCGTCGTGATCTCGTGTTTCTTTGGTTCTTTATTTTTTATTGGCAGCACTAGGGGGAGACATAAACGAGTCTGAAGCGAAATCCGAAATTAAACAACCAACAACAAGAACAAAGCCAGCAAGCAGGCAAGATGTACAAGCATTTTATCTCCCGACCCCTTCCCTCTCCCCTCTCTCTCTCTTCTCCGCGACGCTGTGATTGATATTTTTTCATCGAGAGTGTCTAGAACTCATATTGTGACCTTTTTTTTTTCTATTTATTTATTCTTCTCAGTCAGTATTTTAGGTTCTGTAAGCACGCGTACATAAACGGATTCGCAGGGCTTTCTCTCTCTTTTTTTCTTTCCTCCTTACATATCTGGTTTGAGCTTGGATGCGCATGCACAGCTTGTGAGGCTGACAAGAGATATTTTGTGCATTTCGTTCGCCCTGGCGCAGATATACATTGATGGACATTGGTGTTTATAGCGATGAATGGCTTGAGAATCTGCTTGATGTCGCGGACTAATGCACTGGACTGATTCGTTCATCCAAGTCAAGTTTGTCTTCCTCTTGAATTGACTATAGGAAAGGAAAGCCAAGCAAATGTAAATATAAGGGATGCGTGTACGACTTGGGATAGATGATAGATGACTTGTGATATGTGACATATGATAGATGATAGGTGATAGGTGATAGGTGACTTGTAATAGGTGATAGGTGATAGATGATAGATGATAGATGATAGATGATAGATGATAGATGATAGATGATAGATGATAGATGATAGGTGACTTGTAATAGGTGATAGGTGATAGGTGACTTGTGATGCATGATATAAAAATACTGTAGGTGACCGACTTTGTAACCGCATTATCTCATCTCATCTCTACACCCATATCCTCTACTACTCGTCGACTAATTTGTTCTTGAAGAGCATTCACTTCGTTGTTGGGTAATGACCTGAGATACCAATGTTAGCGTTCTGATGTACGTTTTGGTCATTTGGTCGTTTGGAGTTTGAGGTGTTTAGGGGTTTGAGAGTTCTTCATATCTCGAATTGATAAGATGGTTGTTGACAGTATACAAAAGGTAGATAGAGAAGGGGGTTTCTTTTGTATATTTTGGGGGCTTAAAATAACATCTTGGACTTACCTATCCATACTTCTGTAATTTATACGATAAGTTTTACTTTGTCGTCCTGTTTTTGGATGTGTGAATTGATCAATCTAAAGAAATATAGAGAGAGGTAGTTAGCTAGTTCTTGCTGGTTTGCTTGACCTTTAGACTGATCCAGTCTTTTGTTGATGTATATGTAGAAACAACAAATCGGAAGTTTGACAAGTAAGAAGTGGAAAGTGGGAAAGTTGGGAAGTGGGAGAGTTGGAAGTGGGAGAGTTGGAAGTGGGAAAGTTGGAAGTCTGGTCGTTGGAAAGTTGAATCTGGACAGTGGGAAAGTGGATCGTTGATATGGAAGAGAGAACGAAGAACGGATAACGAATTACGGAAACATACCATTGTGACAGTCTCCACTAAGTCCCCAGCTACATCCCTAACAATCTCACAAAAATCATTCTCATGCCATTCTTTTATATCTTTTGATGTTTCAGCTGGCGTTTCTATTGCTTGTCTTTGAGTTTGTGTTTGAGCTTCAGATTGTGATTGTAATTGAGATTGAGATTGAGATTGTTGAGATTGAGATTGTGATTGTGATTGTCCTTTTCCTTGTGCAATCCAAAAACTCATATCTTTCAAATTAACAGGATACTTGGAATAAGGCTTGAAGGTAGTCCGGACGTCTCCCGAGGAGAATTGCGATAAGAATCGAGGATCTTGGGACCAGAAAAGACGGATATCAGGGATCGAAAAGAGGACCATGGCGAGGCGCTCGAGGCCTAGTCCGAAGGCCCAGCCGGATTTATGAGATTGGCCTGGTGGGCATAATAGTTGGGTCAAGAGTGAGGGGTGGTTGAGGGCGATGAAGGTAGTAGAGGGAGGGAAAGCAGTAGTAGAGAGGAAGAGGGGAGGCAGAGGAAGGATGAGGAGACGGGAACGGGCAGAGAGGGGGGGGGAGGGGGAAGGACGAATAATGGAGAACGCGCAGAGAGGTTAGGGAGAGAGGGGGGAAGGGGGGGGGGGGGAGGGGGAGGGGAAAGACAGGAAGATAAG
Source organism: Naematelia encephala (assembly GCA_002105065.1). NCBI lineage: Eukaryota > Fungi > Basidiomycota > Tremellomycetes > Tremellales > Naemateliaceae > Naematelia > Naematelia encephala. The sequence goes on from MCFC01000072.1 coordinate 61,399, forward strand.
ACGGAGTGGGTTCATGTTGAGACACAAGGAGAGAAAGCAAATAATCAGCATCGAGATACCCTACTCACTCCCCATCACACTCACCAGCCTGGTCCAGAGTCTTCTGCATAACCACGCCACACCCCAGCAACTCGAGCCACTCTCCATTCCACCAAATCTCCACCTCATAGCTCGGAGTCGTGAATGGGAAGAACGCCTCTATCCAGCGTATTCTCAGCGGCTCACCATGAGCAGTAGCGATCGGTCCGAAAAGGTGAAAAATGAGTGAATTGAGTGAATGTTTGAGATGCTGTGCGATTTGTTCGGCGTGTACGGGATCGTGAGATGTTTGATATGGGTTGGAAGGTGATATAGTCGTAGGATCTTCAATGACCAATGAACAACTTGCTAGTTTTGCAGCCAACTCGTCGTTGAGTTGTGGTAATTTTGATAGCTCGCTTGAAGGCCATACTTGTGTACCTTCCATCTGATGAAAGACAGGATAATGAGTACCGTCAATCTCATCTCTCCGATACACATCGGCAGTGAGCAACCACCGGTCCAAACCGATCCGATATGTCTCTACTTCATGTGCAGAAGTATGTGTCCGCAGCATGTATTGGCTGTTGAGGTAGTATGAATCGGTAATACTTCGTCCAGGATGATCTGCTGGGAATCCAAGCTCGTCAAAGTTTTGAGCAACGGAAACTACGGCGGATTTAGGTGTGACGGGTGTGAACGTCGGTCCGAAATGACCTTCGATAGATTGTCGGATAATAGACAGTGGGTGATTGGGTGTGAGGTGAAGATGTCTAGGGAGTTTCGAAATGATGTTCGAAGGCGTGTTGGAGTAGCTGTCCACGGCGTACGTCTGTGAATCGATAGTGTAAGGCTGAAAAGACGTGGTTGACTGATGTCGGTGACATGGCATTCGTACCGTAGCACATTGTGCCTCACGACACGGGCGACCAAGCACAAAAGAAGCGCTCCTCAACAGTCCTTGTCGACCCGGACCCATCTTTGCACTCGTTGATGTTGTCGCTGTACGAGTAAGGATGATTCAAAATTCGGCTCTTTGGTCTTTGTTCCGGATAAACACGTGGTCAACTACTACTTGATATCTCGACCTTAATTCTCAAAGATTTAGAGCACCTGCTTCTCCTCTATGTCCACTATGACTCAGATTCGGAAAGTGTGGGGTACACTACACCACACGGTGCTGTGAGCTGCAATGACTGGGCCCAATTCGGCGGTCGGTCAACCAACGCAACACACAGGCCCTTTGATCAACGCTGGCTGGATACAAATATCTCCCCATCACCCTTCTCAGTGTGATCTCTCAGATGGGATTCTCTGAAACATTTCTTGCGATATGAGCGATCCCTCTTGGTCCTTGACGAATTATCCCGACGAAATGCAACAAGCAGTAAGTCCCAGAGCCAAATCCTCTAAGAAAAACTGATGGCATGCAGTATGAACTCTTGCGAAAAGCACCTTTACTCCTACCTCCCTTCGCACCTCAGCACTATGAGTCCGATACCGAGGAGAAGATATTCAACAGCATTCACCGACTTCTTGTGTCCCATACGTCCTCGTTTCCTACTGTGATAGCTAAATTGCTCAACACTCTCCCTCGACCGCCTTTGCCCAATCAGGGTAGAGTGACAAGGTTCGTGGATCCTAAACTCCACTTTTCGCTACGACTCGAAGGTGAGATAAACAAGCTGGAAGCAGAAAGGAGAGAATATCGGTCTGCCATAGTGGACCGTCCTGTTTCAGAACTGGGAAAGCAGGTTGGCCAGGAAGCTGGGAGGGGTGTAGCTCACCAACCCCCCGAACGTGCAGCTCTCCAAAATCAAAGTGAGTTGATCATGATAGCATGGCGTTGATGTTTACCCAGGCGCCCCCGATCCACTTCTCCCGGTATATAATACGGTCTCTCCTTCGAAACGGTCGTCTGATGGACTGGACGACAGCTTCTTGAAACGGCTCAAGGCTGTGAAGACTTCAGACTCGTTCCTCACTGAACGAAAAGTCTTTACTCGCACAGAGACTAGCTCGACAGATACCTCGGTCACCAGATCCTCGATTTCTGACGATACTATCTACACGCCTCTCACCCCTATCGAAACCGCGAAGAACCCATTCGTCGAGCCAGCGGAAGCACACCAGGAAGTAGAGAGCTGGAAGCCTCGGCCAGCTCTTGACGAGGACGAAAGATATGTCTATGTACATCCTCCGCATGCTTGGCAGAGTATGGCATTTCGAGAAGGAATACAGTACCATGTTCAATGGGAGTTGCAACGTCTTGTCGACCACAGCAGGACAATTACGTGGGACGACCTGACCTTGGATGATATTCGCTCTCTCAAGGGTTCGGCTCCCGAGGCTATCTCAAGGTTAAAAGAGCGACTAGCAACCCTTGAAGACTCCAAGGCAACTTTATCACAGTTCACACCAATCTCCTCAGCCGACATGCGTATCAGCTTAGAAGCGGAACGCGAAGAGAAATCAATCGTGGCCAGCGACTTGCGTGGAGTTGGCAATGACTCGCATGATTGGCCGTATGGCGGAAGATTGGCATATTCTATCATCGTGACACCCCTCGATCAACCCAAGGACGAGCGGGCAGTCAAGCTGGCTACCAGCTTGATTGATGACGAAAATCCATATCGTCAGAGTCCAAGAAAACGGGAACACTCGCCCAATAAATCTCCAGTCAAATGTCCCACTTCCCTACCCTTTCGTCTGGATTTATGCAAGCCAGAAATTTCGGGGAAGTCATTCCGCCTAGCTCGTCGCTTTGGATCGCGACGAATCGTTTTATTCAAGCTCGCCAAGATAAAGTCTGCGAAACAGCGGAAGGCTGTATTGCAGCTCTTTGTTGGGAGATGCTTCATCATCTTTGGAAGATCATTCAGACCACTGTGGGCACCGGCTGATCGAGATACACTTTTCGCCATTGAAACAAGTGAATTCTTCCCGAACGAGCCCACGAACAAACCTTGCCCTAGAATGCCGACCATACTCGACTTGCTATCCAGTGAGTGCTCAAAACGCCAGGTGAGCTAATTCTCAGTGTATAATGATCTATACAGCAAACCCAAGCAGGCAATGGCAAAGTGTGTCTTGACGTGAATCAATGATAGCTATGGCTGACGGGGGTTAGATGGGCGGCAAGACCTCAAATATTGTTCTCTGATTCAGTCCCGGTATCCCAATTATCATCGCAAGATCGTATTGGTATCATCCCCGACATAGTCTCTTCTTCCGCATACGGCGAGCCTGGGGCTGAACAGATACTTACCGATGGAGCGGGCCTAATGTGTAAGTCATCTTAATAATCTGCAATGAGCTAAGGGATTTCTAGCGGAAGCTCTAGCTCGTGAAGTCTTCAAACGCCTCTGTCCACAATCGACACAACCTTGCGCGATTCAGGTTCGGATCTCGGGGGCGAAGGGTATGCTTGTTCTCATGAGCCATGAAGATCAACAACGCCATCCAGGCAAGGATGTCTTACTCCGTCCCTCGATGATCAAGGCTATCTCGCGAGGCGAATACTCTAGCGATCCGTCTTTGTTGTGTCTCGATGTCGTCCGTTTTGACAGTTTGCGCATTGGTACCGCACTCACTTCGGAACCTATCATTTCTATGGTGCACGGCGGTATCTCGCCGGAAATATTCTTGACACTTCTAAAGAACAGCCTCGATGAACTTCGAGATGCCTTGTCACCGCGAGCATCACCGACGGAAACTCCTCAGGAAGCGATTCGAAGGCTGACTGCCAATGTTTATCGGCTTGGTGGAGTGGGTATGGATGCAAAGAGGCGACAATGCGACCAGCAAGGCTTGTCGAGCAAGGTGCATGGCTTGTTGAGCAGGTCATCGTCTGAGACGGACATGTCATCTACAGAGATCGATGGTGCCACGGAGAGATGGGAGATAGACCCGGAAAGTAAGATACCTGGGTCTGTAGCCGAAACGTCAGTTTGCCATGTTCGTGCCTCGACTTAGCTGATTTGTGCAGTTTGTATCGTATGCTTCTATCCGGTTTCGACCCAACGCAGTCAGATTTCGCATGTGACAAACTTCGGTTCCTCTTTTCTTCGTTGTCCGACCAAATCTTACAGAAATTTCGTATCCCGGTAGCCAACAGTCTCAGTGCTTTTATTGTTCCTGATCCGACTGGCTGTCTTGCTCCAGACGAGATCCATATAGCCTTTTCGTCAAATGGACCGGTCGACCCGATCACAAAATGTCAAATGTCCTATCTCGACTGCGATGTCTTGGCTTTCCGATCACCTTGTAAACTGCCAACCGATGTACGTAAATTTAAAGCAGTGTACAAGCCCGAGCTCGCCCATCTTCGAGATTGTATCGTCATGTCAGCGAATTCAAACCTCTGCAAGCGATCTCCAGCGAGCTTCCTGGCTGGTGGCGACTACGATGGCGATACGGTGCAGCTCTTCTGGGATGAGGAGCTAGTGCAGGCATTTACGAATGCGGAAGATGATCTGGCAGATGTTCCTGCAGATTTTGTGTCGTTGAATTTCGACAAGGAAGTGACCAGTGGGACGGACTTTCTGGCAAGAATGAGCGGTGAAGATGACGAGACGATTATTACGAATATGCAATATTTCCTGCTCTCAGGCCTCAAGGATGATAAATCTACAGGAGAATGTGAGTTTCCTTGTTGACATTTTGCCTGAAAATTTTGTTGACACCTGGTCTAGACTCGGAAATGCACGGCAATGCAGTTTATAAATTGGGCTTTGATCATCCCAAGACCTTACGACTAGCTAGAATGTAAGTAGTACCGACTCTGTACTAGATGCGCTAGAGCTTATATACATAAATAGGTTCAATCACGTCCTTGATGCGCGGAAGAGCGGGTTGCAAGTCAAGAAGAGCGTGAAGAAGATGGACAAGCACGAATTTGAGGGCCGAGTAGAATGGCGTCGTTGGAAGAAAGAAGGGCAAGCTCAGCTCGGCGACAACATATTCAACGTCCGGGACATTGTGAGACCTTCAAGACTTGGTGAATTTATCGTGAGTCTCCATCGCCTTTACAGTAGCCCTACTCTACCCTACAAACCTTGCTTACCGATGGACTCGTATAGATGGACAAGATCATGTATACAGGACAGACTCGAAAATTCGAGCTTCTTTCGACTTTTCCTACTTCGGGCTCACTGCTTGTAAAGTCATCCAGTGACCAGGAAGCCCTTGGCGAACTCTGGCGAACTGCCAAAAGACAGGCTAGCTCTCAATTGGAATCATCGCTCAATGACCAGCTTCTGATCATTCGTAATCACGTCGAAGCATGTGATAAAATCTGGGCCAATATCAATATGGGTCGTCATGATGATTCAATACCTATGGAAGTTCAATACCTACAAACGCACAACGCAAACGCAAACGCACCAAGAACACCACAGACACCAACGATGCAGCGTTCCAAATCGAATGAAGGTTCTCAAAGTCGATTAAGATCAGCAAGGATGCGCCAACTAGCTATCGTCTGGCAGTCTTATCCTTATCCACAGACAGTACAGCTATTATGTCCATTTGGGAGACAAGAGGTATTGAGAGAAATCAAAGTAGCTTGTGCTGCCGAGCAAGAATGGAATTCCAACAACAAGAAGAAAAACAAGAGAATAATTATGCCGTGAGTCATAATATCTCTTGGCAAATTTATACGTCACATCAATTCCAATTTGGGCTTGTGTTGACCCATGTCCCTGTACCATAGGTTTGAAATGGACTTTGAAACTGTCTGTAATATCAAGGCAAAATCCACAGGAGCCACTACTGTATCTATCTTGGCTGGCTCACTTGATGATCTGAAACCATCATATAAGGCTCCACTTTCAAATCTTTGACGTATCTCCCTTCCTCATCCATCACACACAATATTATTGTCCCTCTTGTATACTGTAGATAATTATCACTGGTCACTTAGTTGTTCGAGTAGAGAAATCCACAGCTGGCCGTTTCAGATACTATGGACAGTAAAGTAGTACATAGAATTTATCTTTTTTCTTCAGTGATACCAAGCATCTGACTTATGTATCTCATGGTTGCATATTATCATGTACGGTATGTCCTGGACAATAAACTTACAAAATCAGGTCACTCCTTCATGTCAACTGCTTAGACGGCTATATATACAAACACAAAAAAACTGCTACTTGCAAGTTGCAAGTTGCAAAAGAGCAAGCAAGACTGTCCAGACAGACCTGTGTGTTTTTGGCCGAAACCAACTTCCGCTGCATCCGAAAAGATTTTGTTCATCCCAAAAATCTTCCACTGAACCTATTCCCAAAGGATATCCAATTTACATTTTCTGTTTGATAGCTCTGGTGATTTGACGAGCATATATCAAACAGAAACCAGTAGCGATCGGCAAGGCCGTTACGAGCAGCCAAAAGCCGACAAAGAGTAAAATGGGCAACCAAAAGAGGTACAACATGCGATCATCTAAAAGGATGTCATCAGTACATGTAAATGTCAAACCGTTGCGAATCGTCAAAGACTCACGTTTTACAGGTCGTACGACTTGCTCCCCTGGCGAACTACTCTTGCGTTTATGTCCACCTCCACTCCTTGTCTTCCGTCCAGATCTCTCTTCGGTAGATGCTAAACGACCCGCGTCACTTTTGTATCTACCGGTCGACGAACTGGTCGTGGCGCCACTCTGTACAACGGCATTGAACGCTGCTGCAGCCATGGCTTGAGTGAAGAGCTTGACTTCTTCTGGACTGGCCATCTTTTGCAACATCTCCCATGATGGCGCGGGGAAGGCTACCCATCCATGAGGAGGTGCAGAGTTCGTCGAATGCTTCTCGGGCCGAAACAGCGTTGAAGGTAGTGGTAATCGTCCGAGCACCGCTTCGGGTAGGCCGGGAGGGTGTGGAATGTTGGATAAAGTGCGCGACATCCAAGAAGAAGTATTGGGTTCGACTGGTCGATGCCCATCATATGGTGGCGGAGCGTCCGCGAGAACCGGTGCGATCGTAGGTGTGGTAGTAGAATCTGTCCTAGACGCTGTCGAAGCTCGTCGAAGGCTAGGGCTCACACGACGAGGTGGCGTTACTGCACGTTGCTTGCCTCGTGAGTTCTTGCTCTTCCTTGCTCGAGCTAGGTTGGATACTTCGTCTTCCGAGCCGGACGAGGGATTGTCATCGTCAATCTCGCTGCTCGTCTCAACACTCTGGGATGACGCCTCGAACTCTAGTCCATCAGGTTCAGGCTCCGTGGACCATACTGCGGAGAGCAGCAAGGCTTCGATATCGGCATGTTCTGATATCTTTGCGAGATCCAAGGGCATCTCGCCGAAGGCTGTGGGATAATCGTATGCCGCTCCAGCCTCAATGAGGACACGAAGGCATGCAGTTCGGCCGGCCAGAGTCGCAAGCGAAAGGGGGGTGAAGCCGTTGACGTCCTGCAAGTCGAGATGCGCGCCAATTACAACCAGTCGTCTAACAAGGCGGTGGAAGCCCATTACAGTCGCAATGTGTAGCAGTGTATGTCGGGCGTCATTGCGATGATTGACTGCTCCAGAACGTCTCAGAGATCCAGGGGCGTTCTCGTCAATTGATGCGAGGAAGTTGATCACGGTAGTCTGCAAATCATCCTCGGTAGGCTTGCGTACTGCCTGATGAGACTGAGGGCTCGTGTTATCGCGTGGAGACGGGTTTGACCCCGATGGACTCGATCCACTGTACTCTGAAACGCTGCCGGACCTTGCCGCAAAGTGTGTTGCGAGCCGGTAAGCCGCATCACTTGAAGAACCTTGATACTGATCCCGTACTTCTAGTGCAAGTCGCATCCTATACGTACGTCAGTACGAATCGACTCAATAGACAACAGCCCAACGTACAAATCACTGTCACCAAGGTTATACTTGAACAGGCAGGCAGGGAAACCCAGAGGCCTCTGTATGCCTTGGACGGTGACTTCAACAGTGCCCGGCTGAACAGCAGGCGGCGACCGGACTTTGACAAACGTGGGAAGGACTTCTTCAATCCTAGCGATCCTGTCGCCGAACATGATGGTGATTCCTGGAGCGAAGTTTGCACCAATGATGGCGATGGTGTCCCCCCCTGCCATGCCACCTTCTGCAGGAATGACTGTATGTATTGACGGCTGAGGCGCCGATGATACGTGAGCCGGGGGTGGCTGGGGGCGAGGCACTTGTCCAAGCGGTTGAGTCGCGATGGAGGCCAACATGTCGTCGATCTGCTGATCTTGTGCTACCTGTGACGACGGCGAGAATGCAGTACTGCCCCCAAAATCGAAGCTGTTTGCGCTTTGTGAGAATCCCATCGCATTGATATTTTGCGCAAAGACAGGCGCAGCCAGTATTTGGTCTTGGCCACCGGAAAAATCGAGGAATTCGTCTTCTTGCAAGGTCTCCGGCACTAAACCGCTGTTGCTGAACATCGAGAAGCCCGATGCATCGTCCTGATAGCTCGAGGCGAGGGACGTGTGGGACGACGAGTCCAACATACTGTCAAAGCCTTGAGTGATGGCATTCATGTCGACCTCTTCTCCCGGATTGCCCGACAGCATTGGACCTCTACTGAGTTGAGGTGATAACAGTTGTGCCTGAGCAAGCATCGACATGAGGTCATTGGGCGACTGAGAATTGCCAAACAGCACGTCGTCGCTGCTGAGCTGTCGACGTGGACTGACCGGGCTGGCAACGCTTGAAGATGCTGTCGAGTGTCGGCCTGAAGTAGGATAGTTGCCTGACCCATCGCGTGTAGTAAATCCGTTCGGACCACCGTTTGAAAAGTTGGGATGCCGGAGGATGCCCGGACTGACGGTCCCGTTCGGTTTCTGACCAAATACAGGAGGTTCTGCCGAGGTAGGCGGCATCGTGAGAGGTTCATTCTGGAGCTGCAGGCCAGACATGGACTGGATGGACGTCGAAGAGTGCTGCCGCCGGAAAGTGGACGAGTCCATGCTCATGAAAGAATCCATCGGTAAAGTACCGGTGAGCGGTGATTGAGGAGGAGGGCGTTCGTAAGGCTTGCTAGCACGCATCGAGGGCGTCTGCTTCTGCAGTAGGGCGCCTGCTTCCGATAAAGACTGCACGGACTCCGCATCGGACGGCACGGGTGACTGTCTCCTTGAGGAAGTGACGCTTATGGTGCTCGGCCGTGAGCGCCGATGCCGAGGTACAGCTGCATTTCCTGTCGAAGTGATTGCCTCGATCTTCGGCTTCACTTTTGAATCCGTCTTGTGATCGTCGGTGATTCTGATGGGACTGGTCATGGATTCGGAGATGATCCGCCCATCGTACGCGCGAAGGGTGAATTTGATTCTGCCGTCAGCGATTGCAAAAAAACTGGCAAGCTCACCTAAACCCGAGCTTCTCTCCATGACACTTTCCATAACATACCACTCTGAATGGTAGCCACATGCAACTGCCTTCCTTGATGGTAACTTCTGGCGCCGAGTTGAAAAGAACAATCTCGTGCCGCCAGTCCGAGGTGTTCGGATCCCACACCGGCTCCTCTACCACCTGCCCATTCTTGTGTGGATCGTACTGATCTGGGTTCTCGCCTGTGATGTAGTCTGAAGATGGAGGAATGGTTGTTTGACGAGGAGGAGTGGGTCGGGTAGACGAGTCGGATTCCGAATTGGATTGCTTCTTCCTGCTCGCGTCCTTGTGTTCCCTTCTCCGCTTCTCCCTGGATCGACACCGCTTGCAGACATACACCCGCTTGCCATTCTCGCCGGACATGTACACTGCTGTCTCGAGATAGAGCAGATGCTCCTTTGGTGTTGGGCCGGCCTGGAGTTGCTTCTTTGAGCTGGCCTTGGTGGTCGCGCCCATCTGTAGACGGAGAGCGCGAAAGGTGTTGGGCCGATCAAAGGTCGCAAGAAGTTTGTTGTTGCCATCGCGGGGCAGAAGACGAGCGAGTGATGGGTGAGGTTCTGGTGCTGAGGGAGACGGTGGAATGAGGCGAAGAAGATCGAGAATGACTCGTATAGCTGTCTCGACTCGTTGCTTGTGGATGTATTGGGGGTCCCCCTGAAGTAGAAGGATCCTGCAGAGTCAGTGACGAACAGATACGGTTACAAAATGCGTACTGTTTCGATGTTGAGAGTTGTTCCAGAGATAAGTTGCGCACAGGTAGCCCTTCGACCTCTATGAGACGCTTTGGAGGCTCGGAGCGCGTCCCACCGTGATGCGTCGACCCAGTCGTGCTGGCTGATGCGGAAGTGACAGTGTGAATGGGTGCGTGAGTGGGGTGAGTGGTAGTGAATGCGCTGATATTTGGCTTGATGTCGAGTGGACTCTTGGGAGAGGGATCATCGTGAGAGTAATCAGTAGCGGACGACGAGATGGTAGATCGCGGGCTGACAAATATCAGCATGGCCTTCCGGTTCATTATGTACATGGAGAACATACCGGTTTGCAAAGTTTGCGAGCAACGCATCCATTCCTTGCATCATTTCACCACCATTGCTGAGCTTGTAGCCGTGCCGTTGCGGTTCATAGTGGTTAGGGACTGTGACCTCAGGAGAGGAAGCGAGTGTCGAGCGTGTAGAAAAGGGGCTAGAGGCGGAGGAGGAATCTGGAAACATATCCAGTCAAAGGAAGTGATCTAATCTAGCGAGAGACAAATGCGGATTGCGCAAAATTAGAGAATCGTCAATCTAAGTAGTTTCGACGTTATGAATATCGCGTATGCAGCATCGAGAGCTCGTCACTTGGCTGATCTATACGTGAGATGCGAGACCGGACGTCAAGGTCGACCAGGTGAAACCCTTAGTGATGGGACGATGATTTGTCGCCTGATGACTGCAAGTCGTGATCCAAGAGCGCAGCACCGAATTGCTCTGATTGAACAACGAGCGAATGAAGCCTGTATTATAACTGGGAGATCTTGAGGCCAGAAAGCAAGATGGGCTGGTCGTCGCAGTTGAGATTGCTAGTTGCTTGAGGTGGTCCGGTAAAGTCGCCTTTTTCCTTTTCCCTTCAACTGCAACCGTCTCTCTTCAAGATTGTTGATCACGTAGCACTGCGGACTGTTTCACCTCTTGTCTTGGAAACCAGGACCTTGACGTCGAGAATACGACTTGACGAGCGATAAGAAATGAAGGAATTGACCGAGAAGCGTGGCAGGTAGTGAAAAAACACAGTCGTCCAGACACACACTCTCTCTCATACACACACACGCTGACGTCCGACGGTCTTTACTTTCGATGACGAGGCGAGTCAACGAGGTGATGAACAAGGGAAATAAACGAACAATGACACAAGGATTAAATGTGGTGAACGTGTGCTGCTAGGCTGTTGCGTGAAACGAGGCGAGAGTCGTCGGGTGATGAGAGGAAGAAGCGTCAAGAGGAGAGATGTATGGAGAGAGGAAGGTATGTAATACGGAGAATGAGCGAGGATGTACGAAAATACCAAAAATCCCGCCAAAACGGCCAGGGAAGGAGGGAGGAAAAGGAGGTAAGACGAGGAGGAAGCAGAGGAGGAGAGAGGGAGAGGCGAGAGGGGAGAGGGGAAAGCGGCGGCAAGAGAATGCGTGTCAGGGTTTTCCCTAGGTTTTGGAAGAATACGTGGCATAATCCACGTGCCTGGCTGATGCTTGAATTCTGCTTCCGGTTTGACGTTCGGTCGAGGGCGAAGAGAGCAACGAGCAGTAGATGAGGGAGGGAGGAAGGGAGGAAGGAAGGGGGAGAGGAGGGGGGGGGGGGGTTCTTGAAAAGACGGACAGACTAAGATATGGAGAGGCGGAGAGATGACGGAAGACCGAGGGGATCAACAGCAAGGTTCTGGACCAAAACGCGGCAGAAGAAAGTTGAAGGCTGTCGGGATACTGGCACACTTAGGATATGATCAGATGCCTGCTGAAGGTCTCGGCACAGCATGGGATACTGGAACATATCTGTGCTGGTATTCCCACTCCACCACATGTGCATTAATCGCATTAGCTTGTCGAGAACGTGCAGATTCATGACGTATGTTTCATAATTGGCTATAGCGGCTAGGTCTTAGTAGTGGTGCAGATACTGTGTCCTCCAATAGAGGATGCATCGTTTCATAAGGATCTTCAGCCTATCCTCAACCTTGAACGATTCCCAACATTACTTAGACATGTACAGCCCTGATCCAGACATAGCATTGCCCCCCTTCTCCAAACATGAATGGCCCTAGTTCCGAAGAAAGAAGCTTATCTAACTTCAAATCGTCCCGCTTCTTGGCATACACGGGCGACAGTAGTCATGGCGTGACTGCTGTCTCGTTCCCGCACAGAAAGATCATCAAAATGAAATACCGCCACGAGCACGTGAAATATATTGCTACGTGGTTTACACAGCGTATAGATGCACAGCGTACAGAGGCACAGCGTATGGAGGCACAGCACAGTCTGTCCACTTTATCTAGCATTCATAAGAGCGGATATGGATGCGGGTATCGGCAAGGTAGAAAGGTAGGTGTGTAACCCCAGCAGAAAAGAAAGCAAACACCAATCTCCGCGCGGGGAAAACCGGGCCTCCCATTTCCGGAAGATACCGCCTCAAACCAGATTCAGTCACACACAGATTCAAGTCGTACTCATAGATCTCTTTGGTGAGAAAGCCCGCATCAGGTAACCTTTGTATCTCCATTCATCACTCACACAGTCTCACAACTCGTCATTCGTACATGATATCTAGACGATAGATCCTAGGTCCTAAGTTGACGTTGGACTCGGAACCGATTCATCGCTTTGTGTGAACGATAGTGTCGGCTGGGATGGATCCATTCTCATCTCCATGCCCAGTATTCAAATCCCTTTTTCCCGTTCTTCCTCATCATCACAATCAAATTCAGCATCAACATCATCAGCATCACCAATAGTAGCAGTTTCATCAAGTCATCGTTCGTCAGGACAACATTCAGCGATAGTCTCTGAACCTCTAAGCCCATCCATACCGGAAGGCATCGAAATAGAAGAAGAGGAAGATTTTTCACCAATCTATAGAGGTCGAATACGATCATTCATCATGGATAATCAATTAGTGATCAATACTTTTATCGCTGGGGGTTTGGCCGGAGCTGCTAGTCGGACTGTTGTTTCGCCCTTGGAACGTTTGAAGATCATCTTGTGAGTTCACTTAAAACATTACTCAAGAGCTTTGAAGGTCTCTTTCGCTTGCACTGTGTCTGTGAACTTGATCCTCGCTTTCACATCGGTTTGAAGCTTGGAAGCTCGCCTGAACTGTGTCCGGAAGCTCGTTAAGCACTGTGCGAACTTAAGCTGATCTGTTATGCAGACAGGTACAGGCTAGTGGAGGCGGACAGGCATATGGAGGAGTTTGGCGAAGCTTAGCTCGGATGTGGCGTGAAGAGGGCTTCAGAGGGTATATGAAGGGTAATGGGATCAACGTGATACGTGTGAGTTCGGCAAAGAAAGATATTCGGTCTAGTACCTCACCAGGAAGAGGGAAGAGAGTACATAGCTGAGAGAAAGCTGATGGTCTACTTTCAGATATTACCTTACTCGGCATTACAATTCACCTCGTATGGCGGTTTCAAATCCCTACTTGCTAGTTGGTCAGGGGAAACAACCTTGTCCACTCCACTCAGATTGGCCGCTGGTGCAGGAGCAGGTATGGTAGCAGTTGGTGAGTTGTCTTTGTTGTTGTCGATTCGAAAATAGTGGTGTCTAACACGTTATATAGCTGCCACATACCCTCTTGATCTCGTAAGAGCTCGTCTATCCATCGCCACAGCCAACATGGCGATGGCGAATTCTCCTTCGTCCAAATCAGCGTTTAGTGCGCAGGATGCAAAGTTGGGTATAGCAGGAATGACAAAGAAAGTGTATATGACTGAAGGAGGGATAAGGGGATTGTATCGTGGCTGTTGGGCTACTGCAGTTGGTGTCGCTCCTTACGGTATGTTGTCTTCTGTCTCTCCCAACACTTCGTTATGACATTATAGTACAAGGGTACTGACTGATATATCCATCTTACAGTCTCGCTCAATTTCTACATTTACGAATCACGTATGTATCATTTCACCTTTGACTCTTATCAGAATGGGATGGGTTTTGACTGACGAGATACAGTCCGATCGTATATTCTTCCAGCACCTAACGAGATACACCAACTTGGCTCTGGCGAACTGACGATCCGCAAACTCTTCTGTGGTGCACTAGCAGGAGCCAGTTCGCTCATTTTCACGCACCCTTTCGACGTACTACGGCGTAAACTTCAAGTAGCAGGTTTGAGTACCAATGGTCCGCAGTATGGAGGTGCGATAGATGCTATGCGCCAGATTATACGTAAAGAAGGCTTTTGGAAGGGAATGTAGTAAGTCCTTCAGCTGAGTCTTTCAAGAAATGGAGGAATGTCAAGCTGATGCTTGATGTCTCTTCTAGTCGAGGATTGACACCGAATCTTATCAAGGTTACTCCTTCGATTGCTGTTTCATTTTACACTTTTGAGGCTGTTCGGGATCTTTTGGCGCGCTGGGAAGATATAGAAGAGGCTCAAGAGATATAGATTGGGTAGAAATTTGGGATATAAGGTAATAGCTCAGAGGGATTCTGCATGGGTGGGATGAGGATGGGACTTGGAGTTTATCTGTCTCCGTCGATGGAAGCGACTTCTGATAAGCGGGGTATTGTCATTGAATAAGGCGGTCTGGGGTGGTCACATGAACATAAGGCGACTTTGGGGGCATAATTGGGCATCTGTTTATTGACATCTGGAAATATCATATACATCGATAACATTAATAATAGCGAGGGATGAGGTTGTAAACATACAAGTCACATGCATGGATAAGAATACCAACGCGATTTCTGGACATCTTGACATTTGAATCTTATCATGCATGCTGAAACTAGTGTGATACATTGACATTCTCTCGATACCGGGCGGCAAGAGCTCGAGAAAGTCTGACCGTCGGCGATCAGGGTATTCGGCCCGTCGGCCATGTAGTGGAACCCTGAATCCAAAAAATGGTATATGTCCTCAGTCTCTGTTGCTGATTCATTCATCGTTGCTCTCATCGAATCTCATTCAATCTCTTAGTAACACGTATGATGTAGCCATAGTTCATCAGCTATAGTTACTCAGCTATAGTGAATCGGCCGTAGTTGCTCACGTGTTGACCGCCGGTCGTTCATGTGGATGAGTCAATATTGTGCTTTTGGCTTACTTGACTGGAAAGATGTGGATCCGTCGGAAACACTGACTTGAATCAGTATATATGTCCTCAAGTTGACCTTGAGCTCGAATCAAAGCAACTACTATTCAATTGATTTATAACTTAGTATTCTAATCCTAGCTTTTTAATCTCACATCAAAAACCCTAAACTTGGAACAAAATGCCAACAGTCCTCATCACAGGCTTGAACGGTTTCGTAGCTGTGCACACGGCACTCAAGTTCCTATCGAATGGATGGTCAGTCAGAGGCACAGTTCGATCACAAGCCAAAGCCGACAAGGTCAAACAATTGCCATCGCTCCTTCCGTATATCCAGCAAGGCAAGGTCGAGGTCGTCATCGTTGCCGATCTGGTCGAAGGAGATTTCTCACAAGCTCTTGATGGTGTCGATGCCGTGAGTTTTACTTGACTGCGTCTCCGTCCACTATCCACTATATCTGCTTGTTATTTCTTCATGGCCCTCCTTCTTGACCTCATAACCTCACACAACGGTCGCCGTGTGTGTATGTGAGACAGAAGAGAAAGTGCTGACCGTGCTGGTACTTTTCTTAGGTGGCGCACGTTGCCAGTCCTATCAATCTTGCCGACGGTACTTGGGCGGATTATCGTGACCCAGCCGTGAAAGGGACTGTTCGTCTTCTTGAACAAGCCGCCAAAGTACCTAGTAAGTTTCATTACCGGTCCAATCACTTGTCCTTGTCCTTGTCCGCCTTTCAATCATGCTTCCATTGCCTTGTTTCAACCCTGCGTTCATTTCGTCCTCAATCACCTCGCTTCAGGTTTGGAATCTCTAATGTTGATACCATTTCCTTTATAGGTGTTAAAGCTGTTGCACAAATGTCGTCTTGGGCAGCAGCGGCTGATATTTCTGTTCCGTTCACTGAGCAAATTGGAAAAGTCTATACGGAGAATGATTGGTTCCCATTGACCGATGAAGATGCTGAGAAACTCGTCGATAACCACGAGTGAGTAGTCTCGTTTTACTTGCTGCGTTCCATCCTATGGGCTTTGTCTCTCCTATTTGTTCCCGGTCTGTCAACAGAAGCTAATATTGATATCTTTATCATCGGCAGTGGTGTCACTCAAGCCCTGTGGTATTGCACTTCCAAGAAGCTCGCCGAGTTGGCCGCGCATGAAACTCGGAAACGAACTGGAGCTGCTTATAGTGTAGGCTCTGTCTTGGCACCTAGTTAGTGATGATCCGCCTTTCCCTTCTCTCTCTTCTTCTTCTCCCTGTCCCTTTCCTCTCTCTTTCTCTCTCTTCTCCCAATCCTTTCAGGTCTCTCTCTCTCTTATCTCCACCGATAAATCCTCAATGCTTAAGCGTATACTTATATATTTTTACTCTCTCAGTGATCTTTGGCCCTGCTTTACATTACGGTCCTAAAGCCACCGGGGAAGAACTCAACAAAGCCGACGCCTCGACTTCATGGTTGTATCAATCTGTTGCTGGCGGGAGAGATGGAACTCTTCCACCTTCGTCATTCCCTTCTTGGACAAGTGTGAGTTACGGTTTCCTTTCCTGCACCTCCTACCTCTAATACATTATTACCCTCCATTTTTTCCAACCTCCAATATCTCCCTTTCATTTTCATGACGACAACAACTCGTTTTCTTTAACTACATCAGCTCTTATAGCCCCTCTTAGAAACCATTTTGCTAACTTGAACCTTCGTTCTTTTAATCTAGGTTGAAAGTGTCGCCGAAGCTCTTTACAAAATCATCGAGAAACGTTCAAACGAAAGGTATCTGATTTACGAGGGTCCATTCGATTATCAACAATTTGCCAATATTGCTCGAAAGCTATATCCAGAATTAGACAAAGCGGGTGTCATCCCCCTTGGTAATCCCGAGGATTGCCCGAGTGAAAAGGGAACTTATACGCTTGATACTACTAAAGCTGAACGTGAATTAGGTATCAAATGTGAGTCATTCAATCCAATTCAATCCAATTCAATCCAATCCAATCCAATCCAATCCAATCCAATCCAATCCAAGCCAATCAAATCCAATTCAATCCAATCAAGAGTCACGTTTTCTCGGACTAGAGCTCATACGGCGCTTTCTCTTATTAGTTGATCATACCAAGGAAGAAATGATCAAGCAAGTCGTGGATCAGATTGTAGCCCTTGGTGCAGCCAGTGCCTAATCTGTTCGGATCTCCGAATATGACAGGAGCAAATATATGCTAGTGAATGCAATAGAATAGAATAGGTAGAATTGATAGAACACATGAAATATCAGATGCGAAATACGAGGTGCGAAATAAGAGATGCAACAAATGGTATCCCACAAATGCAGAATGAGATGTGAAGAATGGTGACCTACTATACATACGTGTGAATTGGGTCATACTACATTACAATGCGGGGTATCTAGTACAGTATACAGTACATATCTGATCAACTGGAACCAAATCCGATCACTGGTCTTCCTGAATATCCTCAAATCGGAGCTCATCACGTTCTGCTTGGAAAGCACCCACGAGCTTAACACCGTGTTTTTCATCCAACAATCTCTCGACGGCGTCCTCATCCCATACACCTTGTTCCAACAAGACACCCTGAGGTATTTCCGGCAACTTGCCAAACACCTCTCTGGCAGCGCGTACCATGGCGATATATTCTTCCAGATTATGAATCTTGGCTTTGACCTTGGGCTCATTATCGAGCAGATTATCGATCGAGCCGTACTTTGTTATATACTTGAATGCCGTAGCTGGTCCGATACCTGGTATACGCGGTGAGGCGTCGGTGCCGAGCAGAATACAGAAATCTAGAAAGGCTGAAGGTGAAAGTCCAGTACTTTGACGCAGTTCAGTACCGTCTATTAATTGTAATGGTGATCGACCTGACAATGTCCTCAAAAGAGGTCCCTAACAATTCGTAAACAGAATTCGTTTCGCCCTTGACGATGATTCACCTCATATGCCAAAACATCTGAATCTTCTGTACCGATCAGATCAACATATCCCGCCTTCCATAATGCCGCTGCCAGACCCTCAGCTTCATAAGGTACTTGAGCCTCAATGACAGGGACTCCCATCGCCAATAGCAGTTCTCGACAATCCGCGTGATCCTTGCTCGACGGACTGTGAAGTGCTCGTTCGTACGTCTTGCGTATCTCTGGCGTAGTTTCGAGTAACCCTTCTAATCGATCTCGCGGGTCTCCGATATTAACAGCCTCCACAGGCGGAGAGGGAGCTTGACCTTCAAGGAAGAATGCATTGACTAGTAAACCCTCTTCGCGAGTAAGTTCAGTTTGTCTCGCACTCTCATTGAAAGTATCGATCGGCACAACCTCCTCCAGCACCGAATCGATGAGTTCCGTCTCATCTGCAGGCGGCGTAGGAACACCCTCGACGACTTCTTCTAATTCCCGGACATGATCAATCGCTTCTACCACTTCGGGCGTCTCGACCTTATGCCTCACTTGGAAAGGCTTATTGTACGCATCGTAATCCGCCACCAGAGTCGATAACGTAGACAGATATTCCGATACTCGTTCAATGACCTGTTCCGCTTCTTCAGGAGACACGAGCGCCGGCAGAGCGGATTTGATCTCTGTTCGAGTCGGCGCTGCATCAGAAGATATCGGCCCGGGAACAGTAGGCGGTGGTTCGCTGGTCGTTTCGTCGGACGGTAGAGATTTGGCGGGTTTACCAGCCTTAGGTTTCACAGGCATATTCACTTGAATCACGTTTTTCTGCCAATATCCCCTTATGATATCTTTTTCCGCCTCACTCAGACTCTCAAAATCATCAAAAGCAGCTTGCCATTGTGCCAGTCGCTCAGCACGAGCCTCTTCGTGTCGTAATCTCGCAATGAACTCTGTTCGACGGAGTAATCTCCTTCGTGCCTAATGGCAAGAGTCAATCAGTCTACCTCTCTTCACGAGACACTAATCGCCAAGTTCAAATAAGGAGGATGACCTACCTCGGCGGCTTTCCATGGTCGAGTTCCCCTTTGGTCCCATACCGTTATAGGCTGTACGCCGGATGCTCTCATCTCCGAGATCAAACTGGCTATATCAACATCCAAGCAGGCACATACTGACTATGATAACGTACTTGAACCAGCCAATCACAGCTGCCTTCCGACGCAGCTCTTCATCCTCTTCACGAAACCCTCCAAAGTGAAATCGCATCGTCAACAAAGTACCATCACTACTCTGATCAGCCAAATTGCTACCCTGCTACGTTGGGAAGCGAAGAGAGGACAGGCAATGCCATGTTTGCAAAAATCACCAAGAGCTAGAATGTACGGGGTAGAGATGCAGTAGTGATCATCATGAGATAGGTGACGATCAAGGAATTACTGACATTGCGATCCTCTTTCCGGAGATCCTCGGATCGGCAAATCGATTGTAATGGTACTTGATCAGCCCTTTGCTGAACGGCTATCAGTCAGCGATCTGACTCGGTGAGAGAGATTTCGCACTAGGGACACTCACTGCGAGTTAGCCGCCCATGGTACTAGGCCTTGAATACCCATCGTTACTTGATTATGCACATCTGATCCATACAAGAAGAGATTAACAGTGCATAGACTTAAGAATCCGTGGGGCCCTTTTCGATTCAAAGCCAAATAATAAATAAAAACCACAATCACGTTATCGCACCTCCTTATATTCTCGTCCTCATCCTTTGTTTCTTTATCTCTGTCCGGGTCAACTCTCATTTGGTCGTTGTGGGTCTCGTCAAGCCCCAGTGCGACGTACAGATAGGAGTAGGTCGGATGGAGTCAACTCCACTAGTTGCCAAAATGCCCGAAGCCTTTCACAGAGCTTCGGCTCGGTTCGTCGTCGGTGTACTTTTTCTTCTGTGTGTCGTTCTTGTGAGTTGTCACGTCTTCTTCCTTCCCCTCTAACCAAAAGAGAAAAGTAGCTGATGAGGGGGTTAGTTGTGGACTGCATCTAATTTCATCACTTCCAGACTTGAGACTGGAGATCAAGGTTGGAATAAACCATTCTTGTATGTCGACTCAAAAAGATGACGAGCTGACTGGTAGAATAACATACCTAAATACCTCCTCTTTCGCTCTATACCTCCTTCCTGCTGTGTGGAAGTTCTATCGGAGTCCCAAACATTCCAACGAGGAGTATGTGGTTATAACCAACCGTTTCATAAGTAATCTGACATTTAGTAGGGAATATCGACCTTTACCACAGGATGAGGCGCCAGGACGTCGATCAGCATCTACAATCCGCTCGCGCTCACGCTCACCCATAACGATGCCTCTTTCTAGTCTCGGACCGCCGCCACTCCCCGTTCAACCTTCGTTTGAAGATCTACCTAAACTGACCACACGCGAGACAGCAGAAGTGGCAGCTTGGTGGGCTGTCGTTTGGTTTGTCGGGAACTGGGCCGTGAACGCTTCATTGGCATGGACAAGCGTGGCTAGTGTCACCATATTGACAGCTACAAGTGGTATGTCGACCGAACCTGACTCCTTCACAGAGACGTGACTCATCAAACTCAGGATTCTTCACTTTGGGATTGGGACGAGTCTTCGGTGTGGAATCATTCACTCCTTTGAAGATCTTTGGAGTTCTAGTGTCCTTCATCGGAGTGGTACTTGTCACCAAATCAGACTCGACAATCGACACGTCCGTACTGGTAGAACGACCTACACGTCCGCTTCTAGGCGACGCAGCGGCCATTCTCAGTGCTGCATGCTATGCGATCTATGTGGTTCTTCTAAAGAAGAAAGTCGTCGATGAAGAGAGAGCAGATATGAGGCTTATGCTTGGGTGAGTTGATCAACTCATCATCCTTGTTTTGCCATAAGCTGAAACTGGCATTCACAGCTTTGCTGGACTCTTCAGTATCCTCTTCCTCCTACCCGCATTTCCGATCTTGCACTTTACTGGCTGGGAGACGTTCCAGCTGCCGCCAAATCGAGAAGCATGGATAATCTGCGGAATCAACATGCTCATCACCCTTTCAAGCGATTACTTGTACATGCTAGCAATGCTCAAAACGGGACCAGCATGTGAGTGATCTGCAGCGTATAAGTGCTCTGAGGAGTTTGAGTCTGAGGCTGACTGGATATAAAGTCGTCACCGTCGGAATATCATTGACGATCCCATTAACCCTCACTATTTCTTACTTCTTCCCCGACCTTGGGCCGAACGCCATCACAGCGCTCAGTCTGATAGGAGCTGTTCTGGTCTGTCTTTCGTTTGGCGCAATGGGATGGAGCGAATGGAAAGAGAGCGATAGACCCAGGTCAAGCGCAGCTGCTGGAGAAAGCAATGTGACACTACCTGCTGCATAGAATATATTGTATTGCATGGATGCATTCTTGGGTACTCTTATTCCTCGAGGCATCACCGGAACTAGTCCGATTTGGGGTCCATGCCCGGACGTGGCTTTTCGAAGATTGCGTAAAACGGGGGTTTCGGTGGAGACAAGATCTTTGCTCGCGCGCGATCTGATCAATAGCCAGCCTCGCGATGGGGAACTCGCTCGATATCATATTGTGTGCTAGTTGAATCCTCTTGAGGGTCAAGTCCATGTCGTCGATGGCTCTCATTCGAGGGTACTGACGGGTGAATTCCGACACCGAGGGGTCTTTGTTTTCTACAAATCATCTCTATATACCAATTCACTATCTGTCATCAAGCTGAGTCAACAGGCGACAAGGAGAGAAAACAACAAAACAAGAAATTTACTCGATCGGGTAATTACCGACTCTTTAGCGGAGCGTGCGTCGCCCGCACTTTCCGTCTCTTTTCAGTTTGTTTTAGCGATTTAGTTTAGCTTTGGCTTTGGCTTTCTCATTCCACTTTTGCTCTCTCTAACCCTCGGTTTTCCATCCCGTACACGATTTAATAACCACTTGTTGGTCTAAACACTCCTTCTCTCACCCTTGTCCACTTGTCCACTTCGCCGGTTCGAGGCGTAGGACTTTTTGTTATCCGTATCGACGCACGAGGCACGCGCTTGGTCTGCCTGTTGCTCCTCATCAACAAGCCTCTTTTGTGGCTTCAGTTTCAAAAACTCGGACCTACAACTTTTAGGTCTTTCTTGTAGAGATATACTCGCACGCTATGCCTCGCTCGTCTCGACGCTCCTCTGGACAATCTACTCCGACGAACATTGGCTCTCCACCATCCAAGCCTCTCTTCCCGACCGTCTCACTCCGATCGTCTCCCCCATCATCTCATTCAGCTCTTTCCGACCCGCCCAAGTCAGCTCGAACATCCCTCATGAATGTTCTCACGCGTCCTCGCCCCGTCACGAGCATCAGCACGACCACCGCGTTGTCCATCGATGGAAGCCCCCTGACTCCCGAAGATGAGTTCTTCTCGGACCAGAGCACGATCAGCAGTTATGCTTCGTCGGTCATGTCAGGAATGAGCAGTCGCCAGGCTAGTTCCGAGGAGCTTGCAAAGCTCTATAAAGACTATCTCGTCAAGCCATTCGTAAACACCAAATCGACCATCAAGCATTCCGAGTTTGGTCATGACAATAACCCAAACTGGCGCTGGACCAGTCAGTGGAATCCGAATGAGCCGATTCATGTCGCAGAGGAACCACAACCTGCTTACACTGTCCTACTCATGACTTATGTCAGGTGAGCACCTTTGTTCCCTAATTTTCCATTGCCTGCACTGCTGACCATTCTAGCTACATCATTTTGATCGTTTTCGGCCATATGCGCGACTTCCTCGGGAAGAGATTCTATCCCGCCAACTATGCTCACCTCCAACCTCACAACGGCTACGCGGCTCTCAATTCGGACTTTGACTCGTTTTACACACGACGCCTCAAGAAGCGTCTCGATGACTGCTTTTCCCGACCGACCACCGGCGTTGCGGGACGGACGATCGTATGCTACGATCGTGTTTCCAACGATGAGCACGACACTTTCCAGATGACGGGTACCACCACTCGGGCTCTTAACGTGTCGTCATACAATTATCTCGGGTTCGCTTCGTCCACTGGCGGCTGTGCAGATGCCGCCGAGCAGGCTATTCGAAAGTACGGTATTTCCGGTGCAGGCACACGACACGACGCGTCAACACTCGACTTGCACAAACAATGCGAGGGACTCGTAGCGCGATTTGTCGGCGGGGAGTCTGCAATGGTCGTGTCTATGGGCTATGCCACCAACTCGACGACGCTTCCAGCGCTGGTCAACAAGGGTTGTCTGGTCATTTCCGATGAATTCAACCACGCTTCCATTCGGTTCGGTGTTCGTCTCAGTGGTGCTAGCACCCGTGTATTCAAGCACAACGATATGACTGCTCTCGAATCGCTGTTGCGTGAATGTATCTCGCAGGGTCAGCCTCGCACCCATCGTCCCTGGAAGAAGATCTTGGTCGTCGTCGAGGGCTTGTACTCTATGGAAGGATCGCTGGTCAACCTTCCCAAGATGCTTGAGCTGAAGCGACGCTACAAAGTGAGTTACAGTACCCGTAGTCGTCAAGGATCAATGCTAATGACTTCTGGATCAGTTCTATCTATACTTGGATGAGGCCCACTCTGTCGGAGCCATGGGACCCAACGGCCGAGGAGTGTGCGACTACTTTGGCATCGACCCACGAGAGGTTGATATCCTCATGGGAACATTCACCAAATCTTTCGGTGCATCTGGTGGATACATATCAGGAAGCAAGGAGCTTATCGACCGCCTTCGATTGCGGTCGCACGCCACGACATATGCAGAGAGCATGACACCACCTGTCCTTGCGCAAATCATCGCGTCCATGTCATCCATCATGGGCGTTGCGCCACCTCTTGCTGCTCCTGTTCAAGACGAGTCCGACACACTAAGCATCGTCTCGAGACCGGCAGCTTATGGACCTGCACCCAGCGGTGCGCTTCCAGCGTGGATGAACTTGCCTACTGTGCTGCTCAACGGCACTGAAGGACGCGAGAGGCTGCGTCGTCTAGCTTTCAACTCGAGATACCTCTCGTCTGGTCTTCGTAAACTTGGTTTTATCGTTTACGGCCATCGCGATTCGCCCATCATTCCACTGCTCGTTTACCATCCAGCAAAGATGCGACTTTTCTCAAACTGCATGCTCCACCGTATTGGTGCGGATAAAACACCTATTGTCGTTGTTGTGGTTGCTTATCCGTGAGTCGTGCTCGGTGTTGCGAACGTCGAGCTAATCTTCTTCCTCACAGGGCCACACCTTTGATCACCTCGCGTGTTCGATTTTGCTTATCGGCGTCGCACACGAAAAACGACATTGACTTGCTTTTGCGCGCATGTGACGAGGTCGGTGATTTGCTTGATCTCAAATACGCCACGCAAACAATGTCAGTCGAAGAGGTCATTGCGAATGCCGAGGAACTTGTCGCTGCCAACTTTTAAGCCGGTCTTGCGGTTGGTAGCTACAGTGAAAGTGGTCAATGGCCAAATGAAAGAAGCAATAACGAAAAGAGTATATTGAGAGCAAGGAAGTAAAGGAAAGGGGGGGGGACTGGGAGTTTTCTTTCTTATACCAATCATCATAACCATACCGACCGGTCTCCCCCATTTTTTCTTTCATTCCTTTCTTTACTTGTATCTATCTATCTCTTTCATTTAAAAGGTCTTTCAAACGACCTATAATCACATTGCTCTTGTCTCTTTTTGGTCTCTTCGCCTCTTTTAATGGGGGATAAGTCGTCCTCATCCGTCCTTCTTTGCCCTCCATATTGTATTAGAGGTGCTTTAAAAGGCGGGAAAGAAAGCAGGAAAAAACCATTGATATATTGGGGGGTTTGGCAATCGTGTCACTGGTCATGTTTGACTCTTCGACTCTCTCTTTCTCTAAAGAGTAGTTTTGCAAAAAGTAAAAATTAAAATGCAACTTGTGCTATAGTAAAAAATGACTGTATCATTATTGACTTTTGCTTTGACCCGAGATCGAATGTGATCTAAAGTGGTGGTAGATGAGATGAAATGCCATATACCGAAGAGTAGATAAAGAGTTAGATAGATTTATTACTACTAACTGTACTATCATTGACCCATATCCATTCATTGATTCATTGATTCATGCATTCATCGAATCATCGTTCATTGAGCTCGATTACTTCGCCTGATTCGACAGATTCAATAGAAGGGTTCCAGGCTATATCAAGATCTGTTTGCATTTCTCGTTTGACGCAAAGCTAGAGAACAAGAACGAAAGACGTCAGCTTGTACAGAGACGATGGTCAGAGTTAGATTTAGGGATAGTAAGGGTAATAAAGTAGAGTAGATTGGAATGGGATGGGATGGGATGGGATGGGATGGGAGATATTATTACTGTCTTTGGAATGACTTTTACACCGACAAGGCGAGGTCCCCCTGCATAGTAATGCCTAGGGGTATAGAAAGGATAGTATACACCAAACAAGATAAGGGAGAAAGATCAAAAACAACAAACTGACCTGTTCCGCAACGACAATCATCAATAATGCCCCAAGGGCTTGAACGACCCAAAAGAATAACGATGTAGGGAATGATTTGGCGTAATATGTCGTCAGGATCAGATGGTTGAATGTGAGCGTTAATGAGAAATCGAGGATATGTGTAGGTCTTCTGACGAGGTAGTATAATGGTAGAATACTATTATGATTCAGCTTGTTTATCTCTAGTACGTCAAGTCCGTGTCTGCCATTTTTTCAGTCATTGATCCCTCTACATTCTGTCCTCTTTGTACAATCTCGATGATATCAAGACCACCGTGATTCCCCATCCCTGTGCGTGTCCGTCTGCATTTCCTTCCCCTTGCTATTGATGGAAGACAAATCTTCGAGACAGATAGAAACAGAAACGCGTAGATACTCACTCAAACCCACTGGCCACTAGCCAAGCAGCACCAATGACCCAACCTCTCGCATCGTCCACTCCAAAATCCCACAATGCTTCCAACTCATCCTCGACACCCACATGTGCTTTCTCACCAGTGCCAATCCCGCCCTGATCATCCTCCACCACCCCGACCTGTTTACCTCCTGCCCAAGCACCCCTCAGCTTACGCCATCCTTCCGCTGCGCTATCCAAGGAGAAATCGGGCAGTTGGAAAGCGCTGGAAGAGATCGTGGGTCTTGAGGCTAATTCACGCCAATCGAGGATATGCGACACAGTCGCTGGGCCGCCCGAGTATTGTAAGGTGGATGGATGAGTGAAGGTAGTCAGGAGTGGTGGGAGGAGTAGAGAAAGTGCAAGGTAATGTAATGATTGTATAGATATTATCTGTCACAGTAAGCTATCTGCCTAGATACTACTGTCATTCGGATGAAGACCAAACATACTTGACAGATAATCCTGAATGTAGATCAGTATCGTATGAACAAACTAGTGATATTCCTATGCACTCACATGACTGGATCCCATCCTTGAACTCTCATATTGCCCTCTCGTCAACCGGTTTGACCGGTGCACGACGAGACTAACGTCAATGTCGTCGTCAAGAATAATATCAGATCTCAGGCTATGGTGGCAAATCACCAACACACTACGACGGAGTTGGTCTTGTTCTCCGCGAAATCAACCTCTCCAATCACTGTTCAAAAGTTCGTCTTTCAACTAATCTCCAGCTTGACGACTAGTAAACCCACTCAAAAGAGGACAAGAATCCACCAGGCGACTCTCGTTCTCTACTTAATTCGAGGCGACTCTCGTTCTCTACTTCATTCCGACTTGAAGACTTCTTGGCGAATGCAACGCCGGTAACATCCCATGGCGTCCCCCAGCACCCCCGCCAACAAGCTGGGCACGCCCATTCGATCCTCTGCTCCTGGCGTTCAGTATCCCCAAGCACCTCCTCCTGTCATCCCAACAACATGGCTTCAGCCATACGAGCAGAGGTGGCTCTTTGCGTCTGTGTTTGGTCTCCTCGAGGTGAGAACAGCTAAGATGTCCGAGATTGAGTCTGACGGAAATGAAATGCCATAGGTGATCAAAGTCTGGGATATCCTCGCACCTTATGTTACTGATCCCGAACCAACATGGTCTTCACATGTACGCGTGAGGGATGCTTGGACGACTCTAGGCTGGATGTTGTTTGAGCTCGGAACGATCAGCTTGATCTCCACATTGAGGATACCTATGATTTCGCCGAGCTGGGGTCAGCTAGGGATGATTGCCCTAGCTCTGATCGGATGGAACCTGGCTTGTTGGTTCGTCGCTGAGGTAAGTCCCCGCTATAAAATGGCTCCCAGATTAGGAGCATGAAGAGTAGAAGCATAAAGATGAGGAGCATAGAGACTAGGAGCATGAAGACTACGAGCATGACTGACTTGTTCAGCCTGGAGCATTCTTCATGAGCATTCACCTTGTTGGTCCTGCTGCCTTAGGAGGAGAATGGTATTGGGCTTGGTGGTACGCAATGAAGCGGAGCTGGCAGCCAAAACACATTGGCGGTGTTCACAAAATTCGTCTACTACCCTACAGGTGAGCACAATTCGCTACAAAAACACTGACAAACAGTACTGCAACGCTCAATCCACTCTCGGTCACGTACTGCATTCCTCCCGACAATCCCGTTCCCTTGTACATCCCAATCATCTTCAACAACTCGATCCCAGAAGAAGTATCATATTACATCCGCTCCCTCGAAACTGGACATACAGATACCAAGACTATACTCGGCGTCTCGATGCGCAAGCCAGCAGTCAAAAAGCCCAGACTGTCAATCACGAATGAAGATGAAGACGAAGAAGACACCACCGAGCCTGAAATTGACCCCCTCTCCGCACTCGTCCTGCATAAGGAACCGAATCTGGATGTTGCCAAGCTACCATCAGTCAAGCCGTCAGATTCCCTGGCTCTCGTCCCGCAAAAGCTCGAACCAACACAAGATATGCTCTTCATCTCCATCGATAAACCTAGTGTCGTTAGTCTTAAACAGGTGACTGATCGCCACGGTGATCGCTTCCACATTACGCCACACCGTGAAGCGGTAATCATCGAGTGCCCAACGGGTGGGCATTTTGTGGATCGCGACCACGAAGGCAAACACACCAAGAAGCACGATACACCTCAGCCTGCCGAGATAAGATGTGTGGGTGATGAAGAGGTGGTGACATTCGAGGCCCGAGGTGTAGGTACCCTCAAAGCGGCATGGAAGAAGCAGTCGAAAGACGCCACGACGCACGGCATCATCGAAGGTATCGAAGAAGATTTCCAAGACAATGACGAACTGGCCCTCGTACATCGTGATCGGATCTCAAGAACTCACACAGTTCCGCTTCGACTGGCTCACGATCAGCCAGGAGTCTACACCGTCGCTCTCACGAGTATTACCGACTCTATGCACAACACTTACATCCCATCTGGACATTCGGCAGAAAAGGTCTTCAACGTCCTGCCGCGAGCAAACGCGGCATTCAACTCGCCAGAGCCGCGTGAGCTACTGGCGAATCGAACTTCCGCCATACCTTTCTCAGTGCAAGGTTTCAATGGTCCAGGTAGCGTCGAGATCATTTACCAGCACGCGAGTCCAGAAGGTGAAATCACAACAGGATCAATGAGGTTGAGCCGTAAAGATGATGCGATCCCGGTTGACTCACCGGGTACCTACTCTCTGCTCGAAATCAAAAGTGTATGCAGCGGAATGATTCGCGAGCCTTCGAGTGTTCAAGTTCGCCTGGTACCTCCACCAAAAGTCGATATCCAGGTCACAACACTGCATGAATGGTGAGTCGTTACTGCTAACGAGCTGACATTAGTGCGATGGATGTGGGTGTCACAGTGGACTTTGACTTTGCTGGAACGCCACCATTTACCGTCTTCTACACCGAGCAGAGAAAAGGAACTAGGATGGACTCGAAATCGGCAACTTTTAGGTCCCATCATGGTGATCTGAAGCTTTTACCAAACTACGAAGGAGAGTACACATATGTGAGTTAGCAATCGCGAGATACCGAGTCATGAGCTTATCATTTGCCTCAAGACATTCATCGCACTGAGTGATGCCAAGTATCAGCAAGTCTCACTCGACAAGCCACCAATCAAGCAAACTGTACATCCTTTGGCCAATGTTGAGCTTTTCGGGAATCCGAGGCGGACATTATTCGCTTGCTCTGGAGACGAAATTGAGATTGATTTTGAGGCCAAGGTAAGCTGGACTTTGTCTTACGGTATTGACGGCCTCGTCTAGGGAGCAAAACCGCTGCATCTCACATACCTCAAATCATGGTCTGGTCAAGCAGAAAATATCACCTCGCCGATTGCGCCGGGCAAACAGAAGCTGCACGTTCCTGTTCCACCTTCCTTGTCGGCTGAAAGCGGTGCAAGCGGCAGGCTTACCATCGAGCTTATGGCAATCGAAGATGGCAATGGGTGTGCCCGGCGATTATCCAGTAAACCAATAGAGGTTGATATCAATCGACAAAAGGTGCGTCGTTGTTGGGGGGATTGTTTACTGATGAGCAGCCCACCGTGAGGTTCTCGAACTCCGAAAAAGTCACCGTGACAGAAGGCGATCTTGTTCGAGCTCCTTTGAGGCTGACTGGGCAAGCTGTGAGCTGAAAATCTTGTTTCGACTGTAGATGCTGACGGAGCTCAGCCTTGGGATCTTTGGTATAGCCTTGACAACAAGGCGGAGAAGAAGATCACAGTGCGGGACGCTAACGCACAATTGAGTTTCGAGGACAAGGGTGCATATAGATTGACCAAAGTAAGTGTCCTAGTCGTGCTGTTTCCCTGGCTGATCGGTATAGGTGAAAGACGCACATTGCGCTGGAACA
This sequence comes from Naematelia encephala, assembly GCA_002105065.1. NCBI lineage: Eukaryota > Fungi > Basidiomycota > Tremellomycetes > Tremellales > Naemateliaceae > Naematelia > Naematelia encephala. The sequence goes on from MCFC01000072.1 coordinate 91,248, forward strand.
GTCCATGACGTTGCGTCCACATTCGAGGTGAACTTCAAGCCTCGGCCAACTGTGCATGTACAGACTTCCGAGTTGGTTCGCCTGGATGGATCCACATATCGGCATGCTGGACTTTGTGCCGGTGAGGAAGATCAAGTGGCTCTTCGCTTTGAAGGTCAGCCTTAGAGTAACCTCTCCGGCCGCTCAAGCTGACTCCTGTAGGTCAAGCGCCGTATGAGCTAGGGTATCGCTACACGACAAAAGACCGGACGTACAAGGATGTCTTAAAATCCGCATCATCTAATGGTGTTCTGCATCTCGCCTTTGAGCCTGGTTCTCATCGGTATGATTTGCTCGACCTGAAAGATTCAAATTACGCCCGAACACCTGTCTCGATGGTGATTGAGCACGAAGTATACCGTCGTCCCTCTGCGAGCTTTACCAAAATCAATACTCAGCCAGTGTGCTTGGATTCTCCATTATCAGGAGATGCTCGAATCAAATTGACTGGCAAAGCTCCATTCAGCCTGTTGATGGCTGTACGCAAGCCTGCTTCGTCTCATCACGCACAATATCAAGTCGAAGTACCTGGACATGAGTGGACGCTTGACCTGCCGCTCTTACTTTCAGATGTAGGACGACACGAAGTATCGATCGTATCAGTGTCTGATGCGTCGGGATGCGCTCATATCGTACACGAGTCTGACAGGCTCAACACGATTGTTGAAGTCGTCGAATCGGCGAGAATCGTGCCTGTCGATAATGTCCAAGATCTATGTGTAGGAGATAATCTCGATTTCCTACTTCAAGGAAAAGCTCCCTGGACTATAGAGTACGTTCCACAATCCACTTCAGATACAAGTGCTAAAAGCTAATGATGTTTTGGATAGATACGAATGGTTAGGAAGTAAATTCAAGGTCACTTCTTCTGCATCGAGATTCTCCAGGTATGCAGAAGTAGAGGGAGAGTTCAAAGTCAAATCTGTTGCTCTCAAGGATAATCAAGTAAGTCGATACGAGAATCAAAACACAAGAAGGGATACGCTAAATAGCTTTTTTACAGTGTAAAAGGGAGATAAGCGATCTTGTTCGACGAGTCCATCCTCTTCCTTCAGTCAAAATACAAGAAGGCATTGATTCTCTCCGAGAAGGTCAGTTGTGGTTTTCTCCGTTGTTTCCTTTCCTTTCACATCAAAGAAAGAAAAGCGTGCCTGACGTAAAGATTATAGGGGATGATCCAGCGGCGTTTTCAGTTCATTTCACAGGTACTCCACCTTATTCATTCACTTATACGCGATCAGAATCTGCTTCTGCAAGGGGAAGGTCTCGCGTGGTAGATACTCAGACAGTGACGGATGTCTGGGAGGATAGGTATACTATCTCTAGTTCCAGTCCAGGAGATTACGAGGTAGTTAGTGTTTCTGATAAGTGGTGTAGATATCCCCCATTGCGTCGGACAGAAGTTTAGGTAGTCATAGGCATAGTTTTCGTAGCATTGCATGTAATCAATACAAATCTCGAGGTGATTGGATGTAATGTACATGATTACCGGTACATTACTCATGGGGTATGAAACGTGCTGGGTGATATGATGATGGGTTTCTGATTGATATGTTGATGAGATTCCTGGATGACATGATGATGGTGTGTCTGAAACGACATGATGTTGGAATTTTCGGAGTGATACGATGTTCGAGTAGATCTCCTATGGTTGTGCTGGAATCAAGGTAGCAAAGACTGTCTTGTCTAGATCGAGCAGAGTTTGAAACTCGTTCTAGACTCGTAAGTTGGTGCAACACGAAGGAACCAGTCCAGGCAACTTACCTTCTTTACTGAGGGGCACTGGTCTGCTAATTCCTTGATAACAGCTACGACGAGAATGCGAACCTGCTTTATTGGTTCTGTCTTCAATCAGCAAGTACAACTACATTTTCGCACGATGGATCAGCTTACCTTCAGCCTCGGTCTCAGTGTGCCATGATGACTCTGGAAGCAGACTTCCACGGTCCGCTAGGTTCAGCCACAATCTACTGAGAACGTCCAGGATCTTTCCGCGCCATCGTGCGATTCGCTCTGTACCGCGTAAAGTCTTCATTGTGCATAATAATGCGGAGAGATTAGCTTGATGATGTGGTAAAACTGCTGTTGTTGGTGTATATTGAAGTGGATCGAGCAAGTTTGGTATGATCGTCTATTTTACATGAGCTGAAGACCTCCAATGCTTTGTCAATGATTCACCTTGAGCCATCGAGCGATACCGATTCCGAATACACCACATAGGGTCTCTGCCATTCCAGCAATATGAATGAGGACTGCGCGACCGTCGTTCCCGCTAGGCGCATACATCCATCCTTGAAGTACAGCCTTATCCATTATTTCCGCCAATCGATCAGCCATGGCCTGTCCAGACATTGTTCGCTCAATAAGACTCAGCGCGGCGGGTAAAGCTTGGGGCAAAGGAGGATTGGGATGAAGCGATAATGTATGTATCAGAGAATCGAGCAGTAGCTTGTCCAGTCCCATCCGCTTCAATACGACCGTATCGATCTTTTCCACCCACTTGCTCAATACTGTGATTCCTCTTCCACGCCATGGTGGTTCCCAATCATCCATCATCACAAGACTCGGCGGCAATATCAGTCCGATATGTCTCTCGACTTGACCTGGATCAAGTTGATCACAACACCATGCTAGGACGTGATCGCAGGCCCAGCCTTGAGGAGACTTGAATATCTGAGTAGACGACTCGGAAAAGTCAGAAAACGCTTGTTGGCCTCCAGCAGGACGTGAAAGTGCTCGCGAGGTCGATGGATTCAACATAGGATGTGCACTAGGTCGGAAGAGCGGTTTGAGCACATTTGAAAGGATATATACAGCCACATCGGATGCAGAAGGCAGTGATGATGTGATGCCCGATACGGCGGTGAGAATATCTGGCGAAGTGTATGGGCTTGGCTGCGACAGGCGGAGAACAGGAAGGATAATCGAGGATTGGGTTTCTAGTGGTAGTGACGCGAATTCTGGTGAGACCAGGTTAGCTTTGAGAGTTTCAAGAATCCTCTCGGAGGTTGACCGATATATCTGGAGAGATTCCTCCGCTACATATCGTCAGCTAGAACTGTATACGAGCTCGAGATTACACACGCTTTGCCTCGTTGAGGAATTGAGGAAGAAGCTCGTTTGGAGGCGTTAATCGAGCTGCAAGTTCTTCCACCTTGCTCGCGGCTACAAGCGGGTTCTCCTCGCCTTGCGGGACATCCGTCTCGTCGTCTGCTACTTCTTCGACTATCGCCATTCTTGTGATTTTAGATCCAACGACCTTCAAGAATTCAGCAACAAAGGACCGTTATGACTTGCAGAGTTTCCCACGGTTGTCCCTTGTACTCGTGCCTGACAACGCGATAGCCATGAGAGTCCGCTGCGCGCTACTTTATCCTCTTGTCCTCCTTGTCCTCTTCCCCCCAAGGCGCTCAAAAGGTGGTCGCACATAGCGAGAATGTCGGTCAGGATGACGCCCGGCTCCCGCTCTGGGTCATTCCACAACCATGCTTCTCCAGCCCAGTCGCCCCACTCTCTCACTCCGGCCGAATCTTCTTCTTCTTCCCGGCGTCGGACTCGAGCAGGATCATTTCAGCCCTTACATCTCTCCCACATTCCGGAAGTGTCACGCCAGTTCTCTACATCGAGTTCTCGTGTTGGTTCTCAATCTGGTACTCCCCCCACGAACGGCCTGCGGAAGGTAGCGATAAAGCGGCAAGGCAGTGGGAAAGAAGAGGACCGGAATTGGGCCAACATGGAACCAGATGAGATCTTCCGGCGATTGCCTGTGGCTGAGGTCAAGAGAGTAGAAGCGAAGATGAGGAGTGATGCTTTAAATAAACAGTCTGAGCTGCGGTCAATGGTCGGGTGAGAAGATATCCCATCCAAGCGGCCTGGTAACTGTACTAATCGAACTTTTAGGACAAGATATCGAGACCTTCTTACTTCGGCGACACAGATCACTGCGTTGCATTCCTCATCTTTACGCCTGTCATCAAACATCAAAGCAGTCGCAGCGGCCTGCGCCAATCCTTCAGACATCCCGTTAAACCTCGATGAAGATGCTGTGGCTGGCAGCGACACCGAGGACGTTATGAACCTGTTGCCGGTCGCTGCGCATATGAAGCTGCTACTGGATGCCCCAGAGGGTTGGTGGCTTCATTCGATCTATTCAAGCTAACAAATTTCAGTACTCTATGCTTATTTGGCAAGACATGCTTTCCTCGAGGCGGCTTACTTGTGGCTCATCACCAGAGTCGTCAAAGAAGCTTTGAGTAGTATGCCCGAGGATGTCAACTCGGCGAGTCAATTTCACCCTCGAAGTATGCCCAGCTAAATCTAGCTCAGCCTTATGTGTTATTGTTACAGAAACAGTGGGAGATCTTGCAGCCCTTTCGTGGTCAAATCGTCCAACGAGCTTCAGCCTCGTTGCGGTCAAGAGAGAGAGCGGACCCAAAGGTCGGTCCAGAACTGTGGAGTGAAAGCGCCTACAGCGTGCTGACGTGCCGCAAGATGCTTTCAGAGACTCTCCTCGCCATCATTCTCCTGGATAACCTACCTATCCCTGATGCTTTCTCACTGTTCCTTTCACAACGAGGCAAGGCAGTCCGGGACATCCTGCAACAACCCCAGGATCCTCGACCGTCAAATACTAGCTTATCTCCACCACAACCTCGACGACGAGCCAATTCGAAACTAAGCAAGACTGGAAAGCAGGGTGAGATCGGTTCTGTGCTCAGCGAGGCTGTCCTCTATCTGTTGGAGACAGTCGCTCTGGCACATGCGGTATTTGACAGGCGGAGAGGAGCTGGTGATGGTGATTCCCTATTGGAAGAAATGATACGCGCCGTACAAGTAGGGGAAAGCGCACCTCCGATCATCCATTCCTCACCCATTCGAAAATCATCGCATCAGAGACGCGCCAGTCGTCTTGCTTCCATCTCCTTGCCACTGCCCAGACCCAATTACTCCGTCAACAGTCCTTCCGTCTCTACGGCTCGAATATTGCAATCACTGCCATCCTCACAGATCCTACTACGGCACCTTCCATCGTCCATCACTGGATTCACCCCCTTCATCGCCCCTTCTTCGGCACCTGACATGACCGCGAAGCTGTCAGCATGGCAGAAAGAGTCGACAGAAACCCTGACGTCCTCTGTACCTGCCTGGCTGTCTGGGTTGTCCTCTGTGCAGGACATCTGGCAAGTTCGCGCAATGCTCTCCAAGGTTCTCGAGCATGGCGCATTCGAGGATCAGATTCGGTTAGCACTGGAAGATGAATGGGGCAAGCGAGTCCAGGAGGTTTGGGATGATAAGCTGGCGACCTTGCTTCGAACCTCGGAGGACCAGATCCGGGAATCTGCCGAGGTCGTGCGCTCCAATGGTAACGAGACTGGTGAGGCTTTCGATTTTGGTAATCGGGACTCCATGTTAATAAACGCAGAATTGCTTCCCGAGACCTTCCTGTTCTCCGACCTACCCTTTCCGACTGCCCCAACTGTACCGCTGGCTGCGTCAACATCGACGTTTGATCCTTTCCTTCATGCCCTCAAAAAGCGTACCGCTCGTCGTACAACCCTGCTCGATACTTGTTTGGAGACACTCGAGAGATTTGCCTCGGACCTCAAGGTGGACATGTCCAATCTTCCTTCTAGTCTAGTATCGATATATGGACATAAGGCCAGTCAGATGCTAGATGATCTAGTACAAATGCTGGAAAGATTGCTCGAAAGCATGGGAGGAGGCCGTGGGGATGGCAAAGATGGTGTTCAAGGGGAAGTCTTCATTGGGCGAGTTGCGTTGTTCCTGGGACAACAGAGTGCATTCTTGAAGGATGTAACGAGAGAAGCAGAGGTTGACACTTGTGAGGCCGCACTCGAGTGATCGTTGAGGTCTAGCTGAGCCAGAATAGCAATCATCTCTGAGCGGCTTGACAGACTGTTCACAGCTTCTACCGTACGCTGGAGGGAGCGAGCTATCGAGGATGCACTGACGCTCTTGGCTCCGTTGTTCGACCCTTTGATTGGCTCACGAGAGATCCGTGCATCATGGCAAGGTGAGTAGAGAAGTAATGATCTGGGATCTGGCTGACGTGCGGACAGCGCCATCGCCTATCACACCATCTCCGGCAATCATGCGTGCCCTGCACTCACTGGTAGCCTCGACACGTCAACTTGGGATACCCCCAAACGTGTCGTTGCCCGTGGTGACAGAGCTTGTGGGCGGCTTCGTGGATGCGGCAAGGGCTCTGGACGGATGGACGAGCAAGAGCGACGAGAGTGCGGTGCAAGCAGCATTCGATCTGGCCTTCCTGACTATTATTCGTGGGGAAGATGTGGCGAGGGATGCGCAGGTACAAAAGCTGCTTACAAAGGTAAGGCTAACAGTTGTTGAATTGGTTGTTGACATGGTGTGCAGATTCCAGGGGACTTTGCCAGTGACTTCAAGTCTTCCCTGCAGCCTATTG
>MCFC01000073.1:0-96366 GCA_002105065.1 Naematelia encephala
GTGTGGGAGGATTCAAGATCAATGTGTGGCGTGAAACTGGACAAAAACGATATGAATTTGAAGCGGAGAATGGAAAACAGGCTGGTAAGTGGATGGTGTTCTGTTCTTGTCTGCGTTTCAAGTGGTAGGGAAGTCATAAAGGCTGATTTGTGGTGCTTTTGGGTCAATAGCTGAAATCATCTCGTCTATTCGGGAATTGATGAAGAATTATCAGGCGGAGAGAAATTCTATGATCCCTTCTCATCCGGCGCCATTACAGTGATAGGAAGAGGGGGTTGTATGACAAGTAAGGGCATGGTATGAGTTTTGAAGGGGCTGGGTATGAGTTTGAAGGGGCTGGGTATGAGGTTGAAGGAGCAGGGTATGGTGTTTAAGGGGCAGGCAGTCCTAGAGCTGGAGGGGAGGTCAAGAGGAGTGTATGGTATCCTCCCAAGCAGTGAAGAAGGCAGAGAAGACGGCGAAGAATCGATATCATCAAATGGCATTGTAGCATATTATGTAGTGGTATCAATGCATGGTGAGATATATAAAGACAACAAGCGTTGAGGCTATGTGTTTGGGCGAGGGAGTTTAACTCACTCGATGCCACGTACATGGTGACAGTGATATAGAGTCAGGCCTACATGATTGAGGTGAGAATATCACATTGGTCTAGGCCTGTATGTATAGTTGTAAGCCAACATCGACACATTTCACGACAGTCATTGACTCACCGACATCTTCATCTCAATCTTACCCATAGGCTTATACCCCTCTACACCGAAATCGTCTGTGGTGAAACCATCTATACTTCCAATATCCTCTACGGACCTATTCCAGACCAACTTGGGGAACTGTCTGGGTTCCCGTTGTAGTTGAATTTTGAGTGGTTCTACGTGATCTGCATAGACATGCGCGTCGCCCATTTGGAGGATAAATTCGTGTGCGTCACATCCTGTGATATAGGCGATCATATGTGTCAAGAGAGCGTAGGAAGCGATGTTGAATGGTACGCCTAGACCTAGGTCGCAGGAACGTTGATACATCAGACAAGAGAGTTTAGGTCGACTAGAAGGTGTTTCGGCAAGTGTTACGAAGAATTGACAGAACATGTGACAGGGGGGTAGTGCCATTAATGGTAGATCTATGATTTGTTAGCAAAATATATCAAGAGAGGTATACAGTACAAGTCATCGAGGTGGAAGATATAAGATATAGCAAGTGATCAAGGTAGTTTCAGGTGACATTGGAGTTCAAGAGGAGAGAAAGGGGAGAGAAGGTCGAACACTTGATCACTCACCTTTAGGATTCCAAGCACTTAGGACAATCCTTCTATCCGTTGGATTATTTTTAATCTTATTGATGACGTCCATCAATTGATCTACGCCTTTACCCTCATAATCATCTTGACAAGTCCCATACTCTGCGCCGAAATGTCTCCATTGAAAGCCATATACCGGACCTAGATCGCCTGCTCTTCTATGGTTCAATCCAACTTTATCTAGATATTCTCGACTACCATTCCCATCCCATATATTCACTCCCTTTGAAGATAAAACTTTACCATCCGTGCATCCTGAGACGAACCATAAGAGCTCTTCAACCACTCCACGTAGAAAAACTCGTTTCGTAGTCAATAATGGCAAGGTGTTGTTCTCTAGTGAGAATCGTAGTGAAGGCGGTGCGAATAATGCCAATGTACCAGTCCCGGTTCTGTCAGGACGGATTTGTCCTGTATTGATTATTCGAGAGATTAGATCCAGGTATTGATATTCCTCTAAAGAGAGAAAGACATTGCGTCAGATATCTATCACACATGTCTATCTAATGGGTCAAAGGTAAAGCAAGGAGACACTTACCATGATCAGGATTAGATCGTGGTGGGCCATTCGTTGCAGTAGGCATGATGAAGAGATGACACAAAGTGAAAAAGCAATGGTCTTGACACTCAGAACTCAGATCGATAATAACCCATCTAATAACGCGTCGACGCGGTGTGGCCGGCCAATCCCACATAAAGCAAAGACGAATAGTGTCATCCAGAGTGGCGAATGTCAACATAGCACATAGCCCTCCTCAAGTGACAACTCCCCTCAAGTAAACTGCATACCCCGACGGTTGTATCAACACAAACTACATATACATTCATGTCACGTCGTCAACATCTACGTACCAAACCAACTAATCCACTAATCACACACTCTCTCCAAAAGACACATTACTTCAACATTAAAGTCAAGTCGTCATGTAAAGATACTTCCCCTTCTCTCACCACCACCACCCTCTGCCACTCTGGAATACTATAAGAAAGATACACGAGACGAAATTACCGGTGCAGATGCAGACATTGACCAACAATCCATCATCATCCGTACATTAGAACTCCACTTCGAAACTCTCTTCAGCCCTCATCTCCCTCATCTTGGCCTTTTCCAACACCCGCTTGACCCTCCCTTCTTCCCGCTCCCATACCCTCGCCACCTCTTCTTCAGCCAGACCCCGTCCTGCAGCCTCGCCCAAGCCGAGGCCAGCCTTGATCTCGTCTTCCCTCACACACATCTCGATTCGAGGCGCACCGCTCTTGCCTCGACCGGAACCCGACGAGTTCGTGCGGGACATGCCAGTCGATGACGACGTCATGACAGAGACGAGTCCGAGGACTTCGAGATTCGACAAGAGATCGCGGTAGTCTGACTCGGTCGCTGGTGGGAAAGGTGAGGCAGCTTGCGTAAGGAGATACGAGTATGTCGCGTACAGATTCGTCGCGTTGAGGGTCTCTGTCGAGGAGTTCTTGGTTGGCGTCGAGGGGGGAGTCAGCGTTGCTCCTGGCACACCTGGACAGCCAGACAGACCCGCTCCAACCCGAGTCATAAACAGCAGCATGGACACCAACACCATTTTGCCCTGCAGTGGCACAGATTTGATTTTGCGCCCAGAATCAGAAAGGATGCCTGCCACTGATGATCCTGCAGCAGCCTTGAGCTGGTTGGTATGCGAGTTGAATGCCTTGATGGTATGTTGCAGGTTGACCTTGATCAATGCCCCTTCAGGCGAGCCCTTCTTGTTCCATTCAACCTCAGCGAGTGATACACCAGACGTGAGGACACCGAGACACATTCGAAGGTCACCGTTCTGGTTTTCGACCTTCTTTGTGAGTAGCTCGATGGCCTTGGCATCGACCTTTACCGTCTCGGCGTCTTCCCGGTCAACCGAAGCAGCAGCTATTCGAGAGTAGACAATGGCGGCCATGTCTGCCCCGACGTAGGCCTTGAAAGGAAGGACGAGAGGTTGCGCGTTGTTGGGAAGTACAAGGTTCGCTCGGAGAGTCAGGTCAAGTGTGTTGGAAATGGCGACTAGCTTGACAGTCGACGTATTGGACAGAGGAAGTGAAAAGATTCGAGAGAGCAGGTGAGAAGTGGCCGGAGGAGTCGAGGCTGGAGGAGGCGGAAGCAACGAGTCAATCTCGTCGAGAATTATCAACCTGAAATGTCAGCTTCAATTGTTCGAATGATAAGTATCGAGAAGCTCACGTTTGAGTATTTGCTTGTTCGAGGTAAGCCTGCACCTCCTTCTCCGTCTTTCCACAACCCAGCTCTTCTCCTAACCGTCTCCACATATCCGCTACTTTTAGACCCATACATCCCACTTCGGCAACCTGCCAACCAATTGTTCGCATCTCTCGACCCAAAGCCGTAGTCGTGGCCGTCTTGCCCGTACCGGGCGGGCCAGATATATACATGCCTACATCCCGTCCAGACGCCTCGAGGTAGCTCTTTAGAGCGCTCTTTTCGTCATCCCGACCAACGATCGTGCTTCCATCGATAGGGGCAGCTGAGAGTCGTAGGAAACTCTTGAGGTATTTATACGGATTAACTCGTCTGTCCTCCTCGAACGGCGAAGTGCGCACAGTCGAATCTGTATGCATACGGACAAGACTGAGGCGCTGTGTGGTAGCTTGGATCGTCGGACTGGAAGGTGGAGGTGTCGGTAAGGTTTGCATGCGTCTCGAATTGGGTCGAGCTCTGGTAGGCGTCTGATCCATGTCGGTATCATCTTGACGCGCGATAACATCGAGTGGGTCGACCGACGTGATGGAATCGAATGATTGCGACGTGGCTTGAGAAGGTGACGGAGAAGACATTCGTGAGCGGAACGAGAAGGAAGAGGATGAGGACGTAGGGCACAACGACGTGTGTCGACCTGCGGAAGACAATCAGCCTCGTCGACGGAAAGCCAGTCAAGTGACTCACCAGTATCACTTCGCATACTTGAGACACTCCCACTACGTCTTCTACCAGTTGCGCTGGATTGACTACCGACACGCATCCTCTTTCTAGAGCTCTCTGCCAGTTGTGCGTCCTTTTTTGGCGGAATATTTTCCTTGCCTCTGCCAAACCGCCTCGCGCCTCTCATCATGCCAAACTCATCTGGACCGTCATCTTTGCCCCTATTGCCAGATCCTCCAGCCACAGCACCTGCTTTCAGGTCTTCAGGACTGGGCATAGCGGGCTGACTCTGTGTGCGGGATAAAGTGCCCACGCGACCACTGGAACCTCCGATAGTCGCGCTGGGCGGTCCGAGGCTGCTTGGCCCTGGTCGACGCGTCGGGGTGATGAACAGCGATGCTGAGCGGGTGATGTGCGATGGCGGTGAAGACTGGGTCGTCGCTGATCGAGTAAGGATAGGACGCGAGGGTGTAGTAGGGGTTGTGGAAGTGTTAGAAGGTGTACCAGATGGTCGACGCGTGTGGCCTAAGTTTCGGCTGGAAGAAGAAGACTCATTTTCGTCATTACCAGTGGTACGCGTGCGCTTGCTGGGTGCAGGCATAGTAAGGGACACCAAATAAGAAACAGGTCGACGTGATTCGTATAGATGAGAATGCGAAATGCAAAGTAGACAAGAGACGAGGCTGGTCGTAAAATGGACGCGTGAACTGAGTGCCGAAACGAAGAGGAAGGTACGAGGGATATTCTCTCTGTCTAGTCTACTAGAATCCGTCAATCAGTAGTGTTACACGGACCGCAGATCAAGGTGGAAGATGAACGACACAAGGGAGAGGAGAAGATGAAGGAGACAGGGAGGGGGGGAAGGTATATGTACTGATGAAGGGAGAGTTGTGAGTGAGAGACAGAAAGATGTGACAGGGAAAGTAGTGTGGCTTCAGTTTTGCCCGCCCATGGGTTTTTTCGTGCCTGAAATCTCAGATTTCCACCCGAAAATCCGTCGCGTCCGTCAGTCACGTGACCCACCAGCGCGACGACTGGGCACGCATTTATTTCTCGTGCTATGAGCTTTAAGACCCTATGTTCCACTCTTAAGCGTCAGAGATCAAATGACGGAACCTTCATGCTGATGAGTTGTTTGAAATGACTAATGCCCGTGCGTTAATGAGAGGATTAGAGGTTACACAAAGGGATGTCATCGCACCGGAGGATTACCGTAGTTGCGGGAGTTTCCGATTGGATCAGTTAGTAGTTACCGTCGGCCAAATCTTGCGTTTCCTAGTGATCAAACTCTACATACGCGGACGCGAAAGTGGGACATCCTCCGTCCGCCTAATTGACTGAGCTGAAGCGTATCATGTTCATGATGACAATCTGGGGTTTGCCGAAATTTAACTTGGACTTGATAATAATCTCCACATGGGCGACATCCGGAGATTAATGAATGAACTGCGGGAACCATTCGTGCGAGCTAATATCGCGATTGTGATCTGGTTCGTCACCCTAATCACAGAGTACCGGTCACGTCCATAGTAGTAGAGATAGCAAAGTGTGCATGAAGAAGGGATATCGTAAAATGTGCATGAAGCGTAAAACGTAAATGTCATTAGTAGCAATCTAATCCTCGGCCTCCTCCTCTATCTCTTCATCCGCGCCTTCTCTCCACCAGGTAATAACACCTAGGCCGGCCTCCCCTATTGATGCCTTGACAAGTCAGCTACTATAGTACCATGGATATGATGATGAAAATAAAGATCGTGTTGTGTGGTCCGGAGAGAAAAATAGGAGTTCGGGCCAACTCACCCAAACCTTATACCCTGCTCTTTCGCGTGGATCCTTTTCCTCAGGTGTCGCCTCGCCCTCAGCATATAGATCAGGTGAAGGTTTTGGCCGTACATCTTGCCATTCAACCGAATCTACTCTAAACCGTATTGGTTCTCCAACATCGATATATAGCCGGGCTAAAGTGGTGTTATCACTCGTCATCATCGGTCTATCTCCATTGTAAAAATGGCTGAAGCTGTGTGAAATGGTGATAGGAAACAGGCGGAATAGAGACTAACATTCGATGATGGTATTCATCAGTTCTGCCTGAGATAAGATGGCATCTTCTGAATCAGAATACCAGAACCAAGTATTTTGACTTGGATCGCTGCTTCTATCAGCTACATCCGAGTTCGAGTCCAAATCCCAATCATAAAGTAAGGACTTACAAGGCCATATTTGGTGGGAAAAGAGCGGGAGTGATATATATATCTTGAAAGAAACCGGTAGATACTATTCTCAATCAGATCTTATTCTTTTCAGTGACGACTCATCGACTCACTTCGGATATACTCTCTCGTAGATGCTAAAACTCTACCATGCATCACTTCTCCGATAAAAGGCGCAAATAACATTAATCTGAATGATACTGCCTTATATCAGCTGTTGAACCAGCAACGGAGCGGATGAGCTGACCTTTATAATACATCAATCCATTTCCCCAAGTGACTTTACCATCCTCAACAGTCAAGAGATCGAAAACCGACAATGCCAGTCCTTTCTCCGGTACAAGTTTATTAGCATATCTATAATTATCAGATTCATTAGCTAAGCTCAAGTGCTTTCGACCAAGCAATTATCAAAGTGGCTTTACTTTTTGTTCAGTGCATCGGTTATACTGATGTGAGGTGGAATTTCAAAAGCGCTAGGTGCGACGGGCACCGTATCCTATGAATGACTTTAGCAAGTATTATAACATTAGATCACGCAGGATTCAGGACTTACCCGAACACCAATGAGGACGAACATCCTTCTGCGCTCTGTTTAGATGTATGCTACCGAGATGTCATTGGTACGGCATGAAGGATACACAAAAAAGGCTTTTTGTAAAAGTCTGAACCTCCTCCACCTGCAAACCCACTGATACCATTGATTCCTTTTGAGATTCATGATTTAAAATACCACGTAACGCTGTGCCTGTTTCTTTTTTTTTGCCGCCCGATTTTGTAGAGGATTCTTCAAGACACCAGCAAATCCATAGCTTGCGGTTGATATAATAATCTACAACAGGAAAATCAATCATCATCCTCTGTACACATCAAAAAAGAAACACACTCTATTGAATAACAACAGCTACACCAATAGATAACACGATAAAAATGTCTTCTTTTGATCCGGAAACAGCTCAGAATGCACAGGAGATTGAGATGTCATTTGCAGTGAAGACTGTCGAGCACCTCGAGGTAAGTAGAAATCTATCGATCTACCTATTTTGAAAGAATCACATCTACGTCTATATACTGCAGGATGGATACTGACTATATTAGGCATATGAGAAACTGATCACTGGTATTCCACCTCACAAACTCAAACTTACTCCGTAAGTCTATCCTATCTGTCTCCCCAGTTGCCATGTATCCTTATAGGTCTTATCCTTCCTTACCTTGCCTTGCTTTGCCTAGTGATTCACAGATTACTGACAAGCATCATAGATTGGACGATGAACTTCATTCTCATCTTCTTGAAATCTTTCCAGAATTCAAATTCGAAGATGCTCTGCGTAACCTTGATGAAGACGATATGAAATCTGCTCGAGGTAAAGAACGGTGGCGAAGCTTTATCATGCCTGTAAGTTTTCATTCATTCCTCCTCTTCCTCTTCCTCTTCCTCCCCCTTCTCCTCCTCCTCTTCCTCTTCTTCTTACACAACCTCCTCCCCCCCTTATTCCTCCCTTACTCCACCCGCTCGCCTAACTCCTCCTTCTCCTTCACCACCACCACCTCCTCCCCTAACCTACGCTTTGTTTCTTTCCCCTTTCCCGATATCGACCATCTCGTAATCATGACCAAAGCTGATGAACTTAGTACGAGAAGAAATTGAAAGATTACAATTTTGGGACGCTGGTTCGACGAGACGCTGAGAGAGGATATACAGAAGATAATGCGATACTTGTCACTCGAGTACAGTTCTTCGGTATCGAGGTGAGTTTTCCGTTTTCCCATCGTCTCCTATCCCAGACCCTCCTCAGTATGAATCAATCGCTGATCTTATATATCAGATTGCACGGAATAGAGCAGGACTTAACAACAAGGTGTACGAAGATGCACAGGCGAAAAAGGCTAGCTCATAGCACAATTCTCAGCTCGTGATATCATTTAACGCATCTAGATAAAGATAACCATAGTAACAAAGACTGTCATGCCATGTATATATATAATGCTACAATTGATCGTGAACATTGTTTTTTTTTTAAAAATTCATCTCCGCCTATCCCTATCCCTATCTCTGTCTCTGTCTCGGTCCCGTTCTTCCCTTCGACGACGATCATCATCTCTCCGTCTAGGACTTCGACTCCGTTCATCTCTATCCCTGTGTAGTCGTTCTCTGTCTGCATCCTTTGGGCGTGCTCTGTCCCGGTCATTATCTCGATCACCATCATGTCCTCGGCTCCGTTCTCCTCTGCTTTCTCGGTGCGAACCTGCGTCCCTCCTCTCTTCGTCAAATCGCCTCTCCTTTCCTTCTTGTCGATACCGCCGAGCCCCATCATCACCTTGTCCTCCCCAACCTCTACTGGAACTTCCCAGAGCAGCGTTATTCGCACTAGTACCATAACCACCCCGACCACCTCCACCTCCACCACCACCGCCGCCGCCGCCAGCCAATCCAGCAGCCCCAGGAACGCCAGCGAACGGATTATTTGGATCATTGATATTATTATTTGGGCAGTCTAAGCACATTGATCAGCTCATGCAGTAGGGAAATATCGCATTAAGGTCCTTGCTGACCTTGACGTAAATGTGGACCTCCACAGTTCCAGCATCCTGTCTCAGTAGTACCGATTGCGCCTGGAGCAGTGGGTCTAGCAGCAGCGCCCCAACCTCCTTGCGAAGTATCTTGATCTGCCAGATGAGTGTATTTCGTACGTGACATCTGCATCTCATCAGTATAAAGCTGCAGGAGATAGGGAAACTTAAACCGACGTACCTTGCCGAAATCTCGAACTTGCATGACTTTTGGTAGAAGCGAGACATCGATTTGACTCTGAGTCGCCTCTGTATAATCTCGGTTGAGCAAATCGTCGTCCTAAACTCCTCGTCAGAATTTACTGTCTAGCAGAGAGTGAAATTTGCATTGCACATACCTGGTGGAAAGCACCCTTGTGATAGTACTTTTGCATGAAACCCATCTGACCCTTTTCTCTCTCTCTGGTCCGTTGAGCATACTCCATATCTTCGCGTAATCGCTGTTCCTCAGGCATGGCGCGTCGCCGCTCAATCTCTTCTCGTTCTTCGTCCGCTGCAGCTTGAGCTTGTTTGTCACGCAACAATCGAGCAAGCTCTCTAGCTCGCCATGCGTCAAACTCGGCAGCAGGATCAACGCCGTCCGTATCGTCAATATCAGGTTGAATGTCATTGGCTTCTCCTGTGGAACAATATTAGATTGGGACAGGTAGCGAAGGGAAGGTAATGTCAAGGGATACTTACGCTCGGCAAGTTCACGACGAATAGTCTCTCCTGCCAATTCCTTGCTGTCTAGTTTCCGCTGAGCTTGCATCTCTTCTTCGAGCTTTTGGTTCGCCTCGGCTTCAGCTGCGATTTTCTCCTGTGTCATTCCCCGTTGATCTCTGGAATACTGTCAACGCTAGTTTCGGCAACGATGAGAGGATCACGTACTTGCGAACGAAGACAGGCCTAAATGCAGGCTTTTTCTCCTCTTCCGACTCTTCTTCTGAATCCGTCTCGTACTCGCTTGACTAGTTCGAGTAAGCTATATAAAAAATCATACACACGAAAGATGCGACACTGACCTCGTCTCCTCCCGGTAGCTTGGGTATACGCGGTGCTGGCTTGACTTCCTCCTCTTCTTCCTCGTCCGACTCCTCTTCTTCGCTACTCTCTTCCTCTATCACTGATCAGCTGAGGCCCGATGATGTAAAAACGCAAGTCAATCATACCGATTTTGGGCGCCATTGGCTTGCCTACTCCTAGCTTGACTCCTCCCAAATCCATCTTCACCTCGCTCGCTTCCCGCTTCACCGGCCGTCCAGGTACAAATATACGTCCAGCTCCACCGGCGACAAGACTCTCATCGACTTTTGTCGGTTGCTGCGCCTTGAGCGCCTGTACATCTTCCGCCTCTTCATCGTCTGAGTCGTCCGACAGACCCGCAGCCTCGGGAGCTTTCCCTTTGAAGTACCGGATCTTTGAGGGACGTGCCATTGGCCTATTAGCCGTCGCTGTTGGAGCTGGCGCCATGTCTGGTGCTAGTCCATATACTTCTGGCGAAGTCCGTTTATATGCAGAATATAACAACAGGTGTTGTCGAAGGTGGATGTAGCTCAATGACGGAAGCAAATTCAATACCAAATTTCGGATTCTCATTCTCGTAGTACATCCATTGATTTATGCGTTTTTATTACTTTGCACCATCCTTGACGAAGCATGCTCTGTACAGCATGTCGCACTGGACTAGCAGCGTCGCCAAGTATAAGCTCTTTCACTCGAGTTCATCAATGCTTTTCGGTCGCAGGGCCAAGTCGACCAGCTAGTACGGTCCGACAGACTGTTCGCCGTCCCAACAACCCTCCTCCGGCTAGTGGGTTCGGGTTGCGCCAGGATCGACGAGATGAACCTCCTCGCTCAAACATAAGTGAGGCTACGACTGTGGGTTATGCAGAACGTGCATTTGCTGCGGAAGAGAATGGAGACGATCGATTCTCATCCACTCAACGTCAAATTGAAGGGGGACCAAGATCTACAGGGAGGAGGCGGAATGCGCCGTTGCCCTTACCGGTTGATCCTATTCGGAAGACTTACTCGAAAAACTCATATATGGGTCGACATGTAAGTAACAACAATTACTGTCCATTTGATTGCAACACATTATATTGAAGAGATTGACAGTTTAATCCAAAACCAGTACCGGATTGGTTATTTGCTGAAGATCTTCGTGGAGTTTTGAGCCAGGACCCTCTCAATCCTGGAGACTTACTGCGGGCAATCCATCCAGCTCTTGAAGGGAGTCGACAAATCGTCCTCGATAAACACCTCCAAGATATATCTTCTATCTTGGCGGATGCCTACGGCCGTTCGATCAATACTGCCGGCTTACAAAACGATGTGTCAAATATCTTTTCGGTATGCTTTGTCCGCGCTTTCAATGCAATTGGCGGCGGACGAAAGAGTGTAGCTGCTGCGATTGGCAAAGATAGAGCAGAGCAAGTTTTCGAATCTGTCAGTCGCGACTTTGCGACTTACCTGATTCATCAAACAATCCTAGCTCAAGATTCAGGCCGGTTACAAGCTTTATTCGGAGTACTGGACGTTTCGTTATCGCAGTACTCGAAACGTAGTAAATCTGAGCAAAGATTGAGCGTGCCAATGACTGCAGCTTTAGCTATTCTTAGAAGCAGGTTAAATATCACTGGGCGGCCTAAATTGGAGTACGTTTGGCCTGATGGCGATTCCGTCTCACGCTTCCTCTTGGAAATCGGAGTGGATTCTGATCAGTATCGAAAAGACATCGATGAACTCGTCAAGGGCCGTCCTAGTCATGGTTTGCCCTCTACTTCAACCGAACTCGAAGCGAAACTAGGCGAATTAGTTCGGACAGGACGCGAAGCAGAAGTCCTGGCTCTCTGGCATAAATTCTTCGAAGCGATCGACCCGGACCACCCTCATCCTTCCACACCCGGGGATGTCCTAGATCCCGCTTGCCGAAACGATGTTCTAATTGCATTTGTACGAGCGCTTCGGTCTCCATTGTACGGCGAGCTCCCGCCTGTGGATCGCGATCAGCTTGAATCTGCAACTCAGGCTGCGATCTCGTGTTTCTCCCGCCCAATCCCCGCACCAGTCTATCACACAATGCTAGCTTTCCGATCGCGCTTGGATCCCAGCGAAGACTCGACTGCCAAGCCAGCTGGCGCACAGGTCACCCTGTTGAATGAGACGTTGGGCCAATCGCGATACGAGAGGCGGCAAGAATTGCTAGACAGCTTGCATTCGACCTGGGAATCCGCCAAGAAGGATGGTGTGGTCAAGGACGTCAAGATGTATAGCTTGTATATATCTGGTTTGGCCAGATTTGGTGATTTAGAAGGATTGCAGCAGGCATGGAATGAACTGGTGACGGATGAGGATTGTAGACGGGCATACCAAGTCGAGGAAGGCGATCGTAAGTGTGATCAGCGCAGAAAGAGCATATGTGCTGATAGTCATTGTCTTTCAGCCAACGCCCCCTTTCCCCCAACCAAATTGCTCAATCACATGATAGCTGTTACCTTACTCGTTCCAAAAGTTGGTCCGCCTTTGGCACTTGGACTCTTTGAGCAGACACTACAACCCGACTCATCCATCCGTCCGGATATAGTCACCATCAACACTGTGCTTCGACATCATGCGCGAATGGCCGATGTACCGGCCATGCAATCAGTATTCACGCTTACAGAGCAACTGGGACTCGAACCTGATACCGTCACATTCACAACACTGCTTCAAGGTCTACTCCGTGCCAAGGAATGGGATATCGTTTACAACACACTCGACGTTATGGTGACGCAGGGGCACGAACCTTCGGAACGCATGTGTTCTGTCCTCATCGCTGATCTCGCTCATGATGGCGAGCGACTCGGTTTACAACATGCCGAAGAACTTCTACGGGAGATGATTCGCGTTGGCTGGAAACCTGGAGTAGCGACTTGGACTGCACTTATATCTGGCTACTTTCGTGGAGGTTGGGAACAAGATGGTTGGGACGCTGTTCGACGCATGGAAGGCGCCCGCGTTAAACTGAATCGCGTAGCCTACAACATGATCATGCGTGAAGCTGGTCGAGCAGATATACGACCAGGTACCGAATCTGTCGCATACAAGCTCTTCCAAGATATGATACGTGATGGTCATTGGCCGAACGGCGACACATACGAGATCGTACTTCGACCGCTTGTGAATACCAGGAGGTGGGTAGAGGCGAATGAAGTAATCAATGAAATGGAGAAGAGGAAATATGTACCAGAAGGAGGATCTTTGAAAGCCCTAGTCCAAAGAGCTAGAACTATCAGAGCCAGAGAACCTCTTCGTTAGATACAGAAGGACGGTCATACATCATACTTGCACATGCATAGCAGCACATTGCTCCTCGTCATCTTAAACCGAAAAATAACCTTCCGAGACCACCTATTCTCTGATATCTTGCCCATGCTACCAACATACCCACATCAGTGGCTGCAAAGAGATATGATACCGTGCCGTGACATTACTCACCCCAATAAGCTGCACGTCGTCCGTACCATTTGCCAATGGTAGGAATGATCACGATGGAAAAGACGACCTCGATCTGGCGTAGCGATTCCTCCCATTCTTCCTGTATCATTGCTGCTTCCTCATCTTCTTCTGTTGTTGTCGTTGATGATTCTGTTGGAGCGTATGAAGGTAACGAGTAGGAAGAAGAACGTCTAGAGAGTGGTTGAGGCTCATGCCGTGAAGGGTGAGGAAAGGTGATAGGCATATGGATCGATGCTCTCGCGTTTTTCGCCTTCTATACCCACTGCTATGTACACCCAAGATCAGCACTTGTCTTCTGCGTTGTGACATGGACATACCTGTGAAGATGGGCGAGATTGCCGGTGTAGTGAGAAGAAAATACGGTTCGACGAAATCGCAACCTCAAACCTCAAAACGTCCCCGGTTGGTGGAGGGTCGACCTTTTTCCGCCCTTCTCCTCTACCTGGCCTTCTCTTCGTTTGTTCCCTAATCCTTGGGGCTTTTGGCCTCTCTTTCCTGCCAAATGTCGCACCTGATATAGTGTGCTGAGATAGCCTCTTGACAATCCCTTCTCATCATGCCTCCGACCAGTCGATACCCTTCCAGCTCTCAGTCTTTCGTCGGGTCCGCGACCGCGAACCTGGCGAGCGGGAAGGGTAATGGCACCAAAAGCAGACATCCTCTCCCCTCTAGGCCTGGTACGAATGCTTCCACTGCCTCTGACAAGGGTAAGGCCAAGGAGGAAGTGGAGATCGAGAGCTTTGACCCGCCCGCATGGAGGACAGTGTTGAATCAGAGAGCCGACTTGGGTGAGTAACTACTGTAGCCAAAGCCTGGATCGGGATGCTGAGCCAATGACTCTAGGATTTCCGGATTTTTATCCTTCCAGACCAGGCTTTCACCAACTGGAGGACGTACTGACTGAGGATAACGTGAAGAATGGCTTTTCTTCTACAACCACCCCTACAGTTAGTGTTGATCTATCTTTGTTACCTATACTAACATAAACTTTTAGGGGGAAACCTTTTCAATGCGAAACGCTATCATTCCTCACATGATGGCAGGGTGTCCAGAGATGCTCATGGCACTAGGGCAGGCAATCGTAGAGAAACGTGATGAACTCATGCCCAAGTTTGAGTAAGTTACATTGACATTAAAGTAACCCTCCCACTGAGCTGATCCCTTACAGGGAGCGCGCATTTCGTATCCCCGTCCGGGTCACGTACAACGACAGCAAACGCCTGCAATTTCTCACTGACCTCGCCAATCCAAAAGTCCCGCTTCATCGGCTCATGCGCAACCCTGTTCCTCATGGTTTCAAGGGCACAGAGCTCTTCGAGTCCATGTTCTCGCCTTTGACCAGTTCGTCCTCGAATGCCGGTCACAATCGGACTCCAAGTGCGTCGGGAAAAGCTGCTGTTGATCCGATTCCCCTGGATCGCGCTTTATGGTTCATCCGAGTCCTGGGGTCAAATGAGATTTCTGCGCATCGCAGCCGAGCCCAACCAGCTGCTCCAGTGTCCGCTCCAAGCCCAGCAGGCGCCACTCCATCTTCAACCAACACTACTTCATCGACCCCTGCGCTACCGCTATTGAGCAATGACTGGTATACCCAGGAATTCACCAACCTTTTCACGGCTTGGTTACGTATACAGCTTGTGCAGCTGTCCCTGCCTGCTCGAGGACCACTCAAGGCCAGTGTTCCAGCCAAAGTAGGATCTGGCGTGCTCGGCGACGAAAAGGCTCGAGCTCGGTGGTCCAACAAGTGGGATTATAGGTGAGCCAGAGTCCTCTCTGTGAGCCAACACGTTACTCATTCTCCATTAGCATCTCGCTGCTTCGCGAACTTCATAGCCGTCGTCTCATATCCTGCCGAATCTTCACCGGCTGGCTTGCCGATAATCTTGCTTCTGCCAACCTCTCTCAGCTCACCTTCGTTGCTTTGCTGTCCGCGCAATATATCGCAGCCCTCGCCCGCCATGTCTCCCATGGTAGACTCTGGATTAGGGCTGCATTGGAACGGATCAAAGACATCCGAAGTGCCATTCCAGCGTCGGAAGCCTTGAAACGAACAGAGTCACTCTTGGTGACCATTATTACTGCCCTTTTCGACGCGGTCCCTGTTGTACTCCTCAACCCCATAGCTTGGCGTTCCAATGCCGAACTGATCTCCGAGGTCATTCTGTCCTCTTCATCCAATGAGAAGACTGGTGCTCGGCGAGCTCAACAACTTGCCGACGTGCGTCGACGAAGCGAGGCTCTAGTCTTTCGGCCAGTCACCACCGAGAGCACCACCAGTCCACGCCGACAGCAAATGGAAGAGATCCATGTGAGTTTTTATGAGGCTTCAAGAGTGAAAGCTTATGTGTCAGAAATTGGACTCCGTTTGTGCGGATACTAATATGGCAGAGCTGTGCAAATCTTTCTTCGACGGATCGTCATCCCCCTCAAGTCCGGCTGTAGACGTCGGCCGACTCGAGGAGAAGGTATTCATCTTAATGAACTGGGCAATGGGCCTCTTTCAACTCGGTGGACATCGGCCGTATGCTTCCCATACTCTTATCAAACTATGGCTCGAACAGTTTGACAAGCACCAATCAAGGTCCAATAACCCTCAGACAATGGATTTTTTCCCAATGTTGTACAAATGGCTCGACACGTCTGCTGCTGGCAAGAAGAGCGAAAATGTATTGGCAGTGGGGATCACCTTTGGTGAATTCATCCGCCAGGGCGTTTTCTCCTACAGCCGATACCTTCAAACTCTGATTGCAAGAGGTCATACCGCCCGTTCACGCCATCCGAAGTCCCCCCCGTCACATCATCTCGCCCTACTACGTACGATGCCTATCTTTGTTCAGGCCAAAGATCTCTTGCTGCAACGAAGGTTAGCGTTATCGGGAGATGATCTCGAAGTCCGCCATCGGGATGAGATGGATGAAGCACAGGCCCTAGAAGCTTTCAAAGAAGAGGTTCGGGAATATGTGCCAGAAATCTTTGGATGGAGTAAGCACATCAAGTGATCTCAACTGACACGGTAGAACGATATGGGCGCAGTGCTGCTCTTCGTGATGAGGTGAACCACCAGATGGTGACGGCTACGACTCTCACTAGATATCTCTTCTTGCAAGCGCGATTTTGGATAGTCCCTGCTGTCGCAGAAAAACTCGCGTAAGAATACCTCCGCGACTTTGCACTCAGCTGACCGCCGGTAGAAGCGGCAAGGGCGGAATGGATGCCTCAACATTCGTCCGTGTGATGCACGTATTCAGATTGTGCTGCGGCTTCTCGACAATCGCAGACGTGAGTCTCTTGCTTATCTGGCAGTGCTGATTTTCCTGAAGCTGCTCATCAAAGCACTTCGGACAAGCGACGATGAAGATATTCTTCGTGTAGTAATAGACGCCATGCAACGCGACGGCGACGCCTGGACCGCCATCGATCGCTGGACCCAAGTAACAGACGCCCTTATGTACCGACATCGGCTATTAGCGAAGAACAAGAAACATCTTCCTGCCTTCTCAGATTTGTTGCTTCAGCTCTACAAGGCTGGCAGACTCGATGAACAGTCTGGAATTGAAATACGAAAAGCCGTAAAGCGACATACGAAGGTATGTGCCCGATACCTAACCCTGTTGCTGACAGCGGCAGTCCCGCGGAGAGGTAACAAATGAACCTGATAAGACGCAAGAGCGCGTCGCAAAGGTTGTAGCCACTATCAGAAGCGGCGATGTCGCCAAAGCAATTGCCCTGGGAAAGGATATGGCTGCTCACAATCGATCGCTTGATTCGTGGGGCTTGACATGGTGGCGCCAAGTCATCGAGGCGCTCTGCAGTGACCCCACACTTCCAGGTACACAACAGGATATCCTATCGGCTGCGCTTGGGATGATTGGTACAATTGATGATGCTTGCGAAGCAAATGTCGCATCTATTGTCAAGAAGTGGCTCGAATCCTTATCTCTAGCCGAAATCACCGACATTTTTGGCCAACAGAACTCGATGCTCCCTGTGATGGTCCTGTTGTACTTGGTGGCGCAACGGAGGATCCCGTCACTACCAGTTATAAGCAACATTGTGTTTCCTATATGGCGAGCGGTTTCAGCTTCTATTCTGGGTAACCGCTCTAGGCTTCAAGGCAAGCAAGCGCTGGCGGTGGAGTCATCGGTTATCCTCGCACAGCAACTCCTGCTTGATCGACCTCCTCACGCAATCTTCCCGCCTACAACGCTGTGTGAAGCGCATATAGTACAGACTGCTCGAACAAAAATCTTGCATGCCGACAATGTCCCAGAGCTCATACGGCACCTACCATTCTTGGTCGTCTTTGGATCGACACCTGGCGTCGCTGACCGGACTCGACAAGAGGTTTCAGACTTGCTGCAGTCGCTTGCGATGTTACCAGAGTTCAAAACGGCAGCTTTCCGCCAGCTTGATCTGCTCAAAGACGCATTTTTGTCGAGCAACTGGAGTAAACCCGGTATCGAGCCGACAGTAGAGGCAGGCATGGTCGAAACGCTAAAGATGATCATGTCTGATGGCTCGATTGGTGAGCGATATTCCTCTCTATCTGCACTGGACGCTAACCCTATCAGGCTCTTCTAAACCCCTTCCCAGTATCTCGACGGCCCTGAATGCTACCGCACGATTCAGTGCATGGCGATGGACGCGGGTTGTATTGGAGATGAGGGTCGAGTTTAAACGACTTGCAATGCGGATCGATCACGGTGAAAATGCTACGGAAGCTCGTCAAACGCTCAATCAGCTGGTTCATATCACTCTGGATCGTGACATCTCAGCGGACGATGCTGATTTGCTATGCGAGACGTTCCGGGGGATTGAACCTATTGCGGCGCAAGAGGTGGGAGATAGTTGCTAGCTGCAGAACGCTAACGAGTAGATCTTTTCCGTTGGTCTCGAGCGTCTTGCTACTTTGCTTGGGCCAATCATCGAAGCCGAACAGCAGAGTCACCTTGAGCCATTGGCACGGTCGCTGGACCTCATGTTACGTATACTAAGCAGTGGCCGTGACGATAAACCAGTACACGTTGATCAAGCCACATTTGCAGCTCGACACCGATTGATCGACTTGATATCGATCGCCATGCAGGCGGTCGAGCGACTTGTATCTGCAGATGCAGACCTTGAGCTGCCAGACGGTATATCACCTCCTCAACCCGGGGAGCTTCTGAGTGTTATACTGAAGGTCCTGAAATTCATTCTGGGTATGCCGATCATGGAGCAGCCAGGTCCTGCTGCTCCCCGACCGGATTTCGCTCGCCTGACTGCGTCTTATTTCAAGGTCTTGACGGTGAGTCTATCTAGTGGACTAGCTGACTTTTGGCAGGTCCTTGTAGGACAGGCCAATGTCGCTGTCCCTGAGTGGTTTACGGACATGTTGACTTATGTGATTGATGGTGAGTTCCTCAATGAGGCCTGAACCGACGATACAGCCGTGCCTCCACAAGCTCGCAACTCTCTGCACTCTGCCCTTGCCGCCGAGGCGTCAACGTCAACAGCTCAGGTAGCATTCGCCAAGAGTACACCTCTGTCCAATGCACTACCTCATTGGTCTCCAGCTCGGCGGCAAACGACGCTCTTAGGGATCAGGTCAAGCGACGAGGATTCGTCGGACTTTGCTCTGCCACTCGACGATCGTTCGTGGGAGCTGTTCGAACAGATGACGCCAGCACCTCCAGCTTTACGTCATCGTGATAGGTTTCTTGCATCGCAGCCGTTGAAGGACACGTCCTCGATGCCCATCGCACTCTTCAAGCCCCGAATTATTCGCGACTGTTTGCCACAGTCCGCCAATGTGTCGTCCGAGATGGACGAGGGAGAAATCGAGGTGGACGAGGGATATCTCGGCTTCGCGTCTGAGCGAAACCTGGGCGATGGCCTAGCTGGAGAGCCTTTGGCAGTCAAGCAGACGATGACTCAATTGTACTCTGCGTCTGATGATATGGAGGTGGAAATCGAGATTGATTTGACGACTACCAAGTCAGATATCGCCGAGTCGCCAGCAAACTCGATATCCGCCGTGTCTGCCGCAACGGCTACACGACCACGACGCGCAAGCACTCGGTTGGCTACGGGAGTTCGGCCAAATCATGGTATGGGGTCGAACAAGGACCCGATCACAATTGGCGATGATGGGGATGACGATGATGACAATGACGACGAGAGTGACCTGGAAGCAGCAGATGAGCCACTGGCGAAGCGGGCGAGAATCGGCTCAAAGACGACTGCTGCCACTGCGAGCCGAGCTACAACAGGAGGAAAGGCACCATCGAAAAAGACAACTGGTGGCAAAGCACCTGCAAAGCGAACGACGGGGGGAAAGAGTGTGAGAGGGCATGTGGGTTCAAAAGCCCCACGAGGTGGGGGTGGTCGGAGGAGATCTGGCGTCGACTGATTTGCATATTGATACATTACACATTTCGTATCCTATGCATCAGGTCTGTCGGATGGGTGGAATTCACCTCGTGTCTAACCTCTTCGTGCTGTGTGCACCAAGCATATGAGACCAGAAGACTGCAGGGTACTCGGCATGTACAGAGCGGCGCAGATCCGAAACAGGCACACCAAACCGTCGATAAATCTCGACTCTCAGTTGTTATTGCACACCGCCAACTGTTTGTTTTCGTTACCGACTTCTGTTCTTCAACATGTCATCTCCAGGCGAGATGACAGAAGCAGATCCATTAGATCTGACCTCGTTGGACTCAGACTCACTATTCCAAGCTCTAACGGCCGTTGAACGTGTAAGTTGTCTCCCCCCCCCCCCTCTCCTCTCCCCTACTCTATCTCTCTGGGTCCCTTTATTTCCCAATCCCTATCCCTCTCCGTCTCTATCTCTTTTTATATCTCTCCTGCTTTATCCATCTCTCATCATCTTTCCTCCGTTCCTTGCACAGACTATCAGAGATCTCTTCGACGTTGACATAACATGTATAGGCAATACCAACACTGCTCTTACATACCAAACCTATCTTGGCGAATTTATCTCATCCAGCACCTCTCAGATCGGTCTCGTCACGAGATGCAGTGGAAGAAGAACAACGTGGTATTAGGGCTCGTGAGGCTGTTGAACAATATATGAATCTGCTCGATGTAAGTTGGTTTCTTTACTCGAATCTTTTCTCTCCCTGTCTCTCCCTCTTTCCTTCTCTCTCTCTCTGTCTCTGTCTCTGTCTCTCTCTCTCTCTCTCTCTCTCTCTCTCTCTCTCTCTGTTCTCTCTGTTCTCTGTTCTCGCTTCCATCTTCCATTTTTTTTTGACCAAACCAGTCCGAGTCTAAATTGATTGATTGATCGATTGCTATGTAATAGAAAATCCAATTCGTACTACGACAAACAGTATACTACCTACATGAAACACGCGTATCACCCAACACACTCCGACCACCACCGGTCGATGCAGTTCCTACACCATTCGCATCAACGTTACCTGATGCCTCTCAAGAACCTGAATTGGGCTTGTATGGACGTCGGATCGAGGCAGGGACTTTGAAAGAGATGACAGAGGTCTTAAGACGGATGAAGAGGGATGATGAGGTCCAGGAGTCTGAACAACTACCTCCATCCTCGGATCAAGGTGATGGATAGAGAGATGTTTGTAGGTATTATCATTGCCAAATGTGTCATTATTGTATTGTAAGAGCACGAGTACAACTACTGCATATCGTAAACATGCTACTGATATACTTCTTATCACGCTGTAACGCCCTGCATCTCCTCTGCCTCCTCTTCCCGTCTGATTTGTTCCTCCAATCGCCTTCTCTCCAATTCACGCTGTGAGTCCGACCTCGGTCCTCCAGACTCTACCTCGTTCGGCACACTTGACACACTTGCGGCATCCGCCTTGGCCCGCTTCATCTGCCGTAACTTGAAGAGCACCGTACTTTCCACATCTTCTTTCCGCTGCTCAACCTGCACTCCGCCCTGATCCTTCCGATGCCGCGCTAACAGATCCGCCATGGTGGTTTTACCATTTTGCGGTTGCGATTGTGGTTCATGTGCATTGCCGTTCCCGACGTTGATGTTCTCTGCCTGCATTTCTGCCCATTTGACCCATGCTGGTTCTTTCCCCGCCAACCACATCGCTTTGATCCCATCCTCGACCTCCCTTCCTCCCGACACGCTACCCTCAGCATGATCTTTCATGCATGCCCAGCATCCACCCCAATTACCCTCTGCAAAGTCGACTACAGCTCTGCGTTTACGTTTCTTCTTCTTCTCCCCTTCGGGCGGGTCGCGCAGGTCGACTCGCGTGATTCGGCCATAGCGAGATTCAAGGGTGGTCTTGAGTTGAGAAGACGATGTGAAAGATGATGAAGAGGGAATAGTGAGGAGTAAAGCGAGGTCTTCTTCAGATATATGTGGTCTAGCATCCGCATGAGAATGACCGTTCGATGTTGGGGTTGTTGGCTGGGCTTTGGGTTGTGTAGAGTGGCGAGATGCAGAAGTGGCTGCCGTAGCACGCTTTTGAGCCTCTGCAAGCATCTTCTTAGTGTGCTCAACGACCGCTTCCTCTGCAGAAGCCTGTTGACGCCGTTTGACCTCGTCCACCTTGGCCTTCTTTGCCGCCTCTTCACGATCACGTAGTGCCTAGGGTATATATCAGAATGCTGATCCATGAGAGGGAGTGTGGGAGGGGACAAACTCACGTCAATCAGATCTTTCCTCTTCTTATCGGAAAGCTCATATTTCTCCTTCCTAGCTCTATCGACCTCGACCTTACGATCTATGAATGCACGCTTTGACGAGTCTGAGAGGATCTCAACGGCGACTGATATCGCACGGAACTTGACTTGGGCCTTCTCGCTCGAGTCCTGAGCAAGACTTGGTCAGCTCAACCACGTCTACAGGACACAATCGGGCGGCGGGGGGTAGGATACAGCAATCAAAGAAGCCAAGAGAGGGGGGGGTAGGATACAGCAATCAAAGAAGCCAAGAGAGGGGGGGAAGGGGATGGCAAATCAGAAACATGACATATGCACAGATAGGTAGAAGCAAGATCAAGTACTCACTTTGTCTGGATGATATTTCAGTGAAAGCCTTCTAAAAGCTTTCTTGACCTCTTGTTCAGTCGCGTTCGAAGTGAGACCAAGAGTAGTATAAGGGTCAATAGCGGTCTCTTCTTCGGTCAAGAGGGGCGGCATCTTTGCTCCGATCTACACTTGACTCGTATGTTCCAAGTAAGAGATTAGTACCAAGTACGGAACGACGGGTGTTGTTGGAAAGCAAGAGGACTGAATTCAACTTGACTTTGTACTTTGACCCGATTGTTTAGATGACGTGTCGGAAGTATTCTTATCACCCTGTCATTTGTAGACCTTTTGACTTTGTTTGTGCTTGTTGTTGCTTGTGGGCAATCAAGAGACGACTCGATGCCCCGATTCCTGCCCATACCACATCTACGCAATCTCGTAGCATCCCATTTCGTCCCAAATCGTAGCTCCCCAATACCGATCGTAGCACGTCACACCATGTCGACTCTTGGTACTTCCTCTTCACGCTCGAGATCTCCTACTCGTATACCAGGTCCAGTGGAGACTGCGATCCATGAAAAAGTCAGTATGACTATACCATATACCTCACTCTTTTGTCCCCTATCTCCTACCTGTCCATCATTCGCCATTCGTAAAACCCCACAAGCTTTGTGATATCAAACACCCCGTCTATTTAATGAAAGACCTACGTCGTTGTCCTTGACACTTAAACTTGACTTGACTGACGATATATAGCTCACCGAAGCACTTGGACCAACACTCTTTCGAATCCAGAATGATTCATCTAAACATTCACATCATGTCGCAATGCGAGCTCAAGGAGGAGGGAATGGTGAAACACGCAAGTCCTTTCGTTTTTTCACAGCCAGTCTTGATTGAGTTTGTCACTGATATTATACGATTCAGATTTCTCACTCACTATAGTATCTTCAGCATTTGATTCCAAGTCACCCATAGCGAGACATCGTCTAGTTAACGGTTTGCTAAAAGACGAGTTCGATACAAAGGGATTACATGCGCTTAGCCTCAAATGTAAGACTCCTGCTGAATGGGAGCGTGAGATAGAAAAGCTACAACTGTAGAGAGTGGTATGATTCAGAAGCGAAATCGAGGGAGGAGATTAGTCAGAGCTGTCTTGGGTATCTCATTTTTCATCTTGTCTGAAACCAGGAATCAATTGTAGCATATAGATATCTATCTTGCATTGGCATCATGGACGCCTGGCTGGTCAAAATACAATGGATAAAAGCACGAGAATTCTCCCTCGTACCATCATCGGCTCACTCCATCCTAATACGCTTCCTCCGACCATCAACCCTACTCAATCCATACTCACATCCTCATCCTTTGCCTTGACCGCCTCCAACTTCTCCCTATTTCCAAATCACATTAGCACTGTGAACACTCAACATTTCCAAACATCTACTAACCTTTCCAACTCTCTACTCCTGTCCGCATACTTATTAGGATGCACGACGCTTTCGCCATCTTTACTCAACCCTTCACCCTTCTTCAACCCATGAGTCACCTCAAATACCCTCGTACATGCGACGTGGTAATGCGCAGTCTTGACGCTATCCATTATATCCCGCATCTCGGGGGACGAACGATCGATCTGTGGATACGTGCTGATCAGGAAGTTTTGTAGATTTTCAGGTGAAAAGTGCCGGAAAGGACAACCATGCGAGTCTTGTGTTCCCGGTTGATTTGTCGTCAAGATTTGCTGACATCTGATGGTTGAAGGCGTCAGCAATTGTTATTTCAGGTGGAACAAAGCGATCAGACGCACGATTTCGGAGGATAATTAGCCCGCTTTCCCTCTTGTCCATATGAATGCCGGATGTTGTACTTGTATTCTTTATTAAACTTGTCGTCACTCATCGTTGCGCCGTACATCTTCCTCCAAAATATGATTGCTTCGTCAAGTGGCAACCCAATGCCCTAGTCACCGATATATCAGCCAGTTTCCCATTTCAAGCCCTGTTCGGACGAAAAGTAGGTCTTGCTAGTCAGGTAGATCTCGCTAGCGTTTGAGTGATGTCTCTTCTTCACTGACCTTTAAGAATAACCCTAATTGGAGTCGTCCAAAGTGCTTCAAGTGTCGATCGCGCTTAAGTCGCTCGTATAAATTCCGCATACACGGTGGGAAATGTTTTCGCGCAACGTCATCCACCATATCGGCAGTCACGACTGCGCCTGATGTTTCGCCGTCTGGGCGATAATCGGATGCACCAAGACCTGAGAGGAAGGAAGCGGCCAGATGATCGATGACTGGGAAGAGACGTTCGTCTTCGTCCAGCCGTGGAAGGTTCTTGGCGGTCAGCTGAGTGGACAAGAGCAACGAGCAATCGGTGTTAGTAGAGGAACAGCATTGATGAACAGGAGGAGAATGATTTTCTTGTCAGTGATAGCAATCTATATCTTGTCGAGAACGAGCTTACCTCGAGAGCCTTTTCTAATCTCGACCCGAAAGCTTGAAGGACCAAAGAGATCTGAAGACTCTGCGGAACATATGCCATCCCTGCCTTGATGAACACCCTGCGTGCCCCTACGAGATCTGGAACAGTATACCACGGTACCTATCATCGTCAGCTTCCTGTTTGTTCCAGAAACAAAGATTGCGTTCAGCTCTAGAGATACACTGCGTTCGCTAGAGATCGAAACTGCGTTCTTCACGAGATATGAAGACTGCGTTCTACGTTCTCTTTCAAAGATGCAAGACCGCGACATGTTCAAGAAATGCGAGACTAACCTTGAACCAACTCTCAGCCTTGAATTGCTCATCCTTCGTACCCCACGGCATACAAGTACGTAACTCGTGAGCATACTGTGACTTTTCAGTCTCGTCCACCAGTTGCCAGTCAAACTCCAATGATCGAAGGAATTGGGCTCGTTCAGCCACATCGTCCGTCTCGAATCTATGTCTGAAGAGACTGATCTCGGATCGAAGGAATCTAGCTCGTAGATCGGGACTATATCACATAACATTGTCAGCACGGTGTCGAGAGGGAGCAACGGTGGGTGAGAGAGGCGACAAAGGTAAGGGTGGTAGGAAAGGTAAGAGAGGTAGGAACGTAAGAGAGGTAGGAAAGGTAAGAGAGGTAGGAATGCAAGAGAGATAGGAAAGGTAAGAGAGGTAGGAATGCAAGAGAGATAGGAAAGGTAAGAGAGGTAGGAAAGGTCAGAGAGGCAGCAGGGCGGTATATGCAAGAGAGATAGGAAAGCGGCAAAGGTAAGAGAGGTAAGAAAGGTAAAGATACAAACCTTCGACAAAATGCTAATCGAAGTACCCAATGACCAATCTCATCTTTACGTCTCTCAGCATCCAGATCGACATTTCTCGCAGTATTGCTACTGAGAGGTAGATGTTGTTTGAGATACGTGGCGATAGCAGTAGACAGTTGGGCATAAGGAAGAGAGCGATGTGAAAGAGATTCAATATGCGATAAAACTTGTAGACGGGCGATAGCGAACGTTTCGAATTCTTCTAGAGTGATATCAAGTGTAGGTGGACGTTCGTAGCTGAGACAATCTGATTAGCTTGCATCACAAAAAGAGAGAACAAGAGGCGTACAAGTTTAGTCGATATGGCCAGCGAGATGAAGGTTGGCCAGAAGTAGAATGACGTTTGGAGAGCTTGACTTCGGGAAGATGAGACGAAGATGCGATATTGTGTCGTGTTGTGGGCTTGAACATGTCGACTACCCTTCTGGTTAACCTAGCAATGGGGTGCGGCGAGAGAGAGACTTGCCAAGCAGACAGTAGACGACGACCTTGAAGAGTGACTGACCAGATTATTGGATTCAGAGACGCGTCCACACCAAATGAACGCGCTTTTTTGATTTTCCGGACATGAGCTGAACTCCGCGAGTCCCTGTCTTTCGTTACGTAAACATCTGTGTATGCTGAGCTGGCATCTTTGTCGTTGTATGATCAAAGTAACTTGACAATCTTCAATATGCTCAGTCGTAACCTCATCATCTACCTCTCTGCACTCTCAGTACTGCAGTCGGATCCAGCCTATGCCTTACGCCAAGGATCGTCTCGACTGCGCGATGTCCTAGCATTTCCCAAATATCAAGTCCAGTTTCTGAACGACCTCCCTTTATCCACGAGTGATGCCTACCTATGCGAGGATATCGGAGTAGAACGGGAAGACGAGTTCCTTGGACTTAGAGTCTCTCTCCCAGGTCGCAAAAGGATAGGCGATGGGGGCGAAATGATACCTTCTGTGAGTATTCCCTTTCCCTGTCCCTTGGTGGTTGGTGGTTGAGCGAGCTGACTGAGGACATAGGAAAATCGATTATCGTTGATCCCTATGAGCCTTACACCTCCTGGAAGTGAGAGGCTGAACGAGTATCTCTGCTTGATGCCTTCGTCCAATACCACCGAAGCGCAGAATAGCATCGTACAGGGACACAAGGCAGAGCAGGAGGAACCGGACCCTGTTCAGAGTTGGCAGGCTTTGAGTCATCTCGATGGGAATTGCTTGTACTCGAAACAAGGCTGGTTTACATACTCGTATGTAAAACCAGCAATTCTACTACAATTCAGACCCTTTTGGCTGACACAGCAATTTAGGTACTGCCATAATTCCCATGTGCGACAATTCCGTGCAGCCCAACATGCGCATCCGCATCCACCTGGAGGTTATATTCCAACTGAAGATGCTACCTTTGACGCCTATACTCTCGGCCAAGCGGCCGCACCTGCCAAACGCAAACAGTCCCTCCCACCAGGTCGTGCTGGCTCGGCGCCAACTACCGAATCCGCTCCTCCTGTATCATTTGGTATCGGTACTTCTTCGCGATACTTAGTGCAGAGGTGGTCGGATGGAACGCCATGCGACAAGACTGGTCGACCTCGTGAGATCGAGATACAATTTCACTGCGGTCTCACGAGTAACGATATGATTTACTCGATCAAAGAACTCGCCATCTGTCAATACGTCATGATTGTGCATAGTCCGCACTTGTGTTCGCTCGCTGGCTTTCGCAGCGAAGTGCAGGACGTTGAGCCTGCCCCGATCAGATGTCGGCAGATACTCAGCGACGAAGCGTTTGAAGGATGGATAGGCGCTGCTGGAGCTGCAGGAGGTGGGCTAGGACTTGAGATGGGTAAAGAGAATCGACCAAGAGGTCTGGAACGAGGCAAGGAGACTATAGGTCGGGTCAACGTGCCGGATGGTCTTGCCATTGAAGGAGTACAAGATGCCGCACTCAAGGAGTTGCTGGCCAAGACTCTGGAGGCGATAGCCGCTCAACGTGCAGAGCAAAGTGATGGGCAAGGTGAATCTGCCGATGAAAATGCAGAAGAGTTAGTCCTGCTCTCATGGGCTGAAGATGGGGAAGGGGGAGCAGTCCTAGTTGAAGCGGATCTTCTGGTCGGAGGAGACGAAGGTGCCGATCGACAAGGTCTTGAGCAGGGAGAGAGGGATTTAATCATGGATGTTGTCAGACAGTTCCTGGGACAAAAAGCGGGAGAGAAAGCACAGACAGAGCCAGAGAAGCAGGAAGAGGAAGAGGATAAGGATGAGAAACGAGTGCGGGATGAGTTATGAGATTGGTGACCGTGACATTCTGGAGTTCTCGAGTCGTTTCCGCTTTTGCGCAGTTGGCGACGTATGTATGTGGGTAGGGTGCATGTATACAAGGGAGTACGTTTTTATGTATAATTTGTATTTCCTTATCTAATGGTAAAAAGCTTGTAATTTCACCCCCCTGTGTCGGTCGAGTGGTTGTGCTAAAATTCTAGACCGAGCCCTTTGCTGTTCCTATTTTTCTAGCCCACCTCTCTGCTGTTCCTACTTTTTCCCCCTCGATCCGCACTGCGGGATGTAGTGTGAGTGAGAACAAAGAGTCCTTGGTTTAGTGTCGAAAGGTGAAAACTAAACTTTAAAGGAATTAGCAAGTGTGCCTGAACGTTTCTTGTTCACTTGGTTGTACAATAATAACAATACAATCTTACACATGGGCGTTTGGCGTTGACCCACTATGACTCATGTTCCCATACTCATCAACAAGGAGGGCGAGGGTTTGACCGCGGGTTCCTTTTGCTTGATATGTCCTGTCACGTCTCAAAGTATGGTGTGATTTGAATGAACTACCACCATGTCCATGTACGAACTGTGAGGAGGGAGGACATGTTCTCACGATTCTCTCTAAAGCCTTTCAACCTCTTCGAATCATCCCATGTTCATTTATCCAATTTATAATCATCCATACATCCCATCGTCTCCTCTTTATTTATATTCTCGATTGAAAAGATCCCCAGCGGCTCTAATCTGCAAAGGACCTTTATTGTTCGTTGGTTCATTCAAACTAGATCTTCACCTTATTGTTCTCCTTTGTTAGATCAAAAGCCGGCCCATCCTCACCATATCTATCTGTTGTACCTAATCCTCCCTCCCCCTTCTTAGTCTTGTTTTCTACTCTCTTTTGTGGGATTAGAAGTTCCCCCTCGGCATCTCGGTCAGTATATCCCCAATCCCCGCAATTTCTATTGTATTTGTCCAAAAGACAAAGAGTTGAAACACGTTGATACATTGTTACCCACAACACAATAGACGTCTCTCTCCTGTCGAGTGGGGGGGTCGGTTGTACTTTGTAATTTGATTTGTATTTGTATGTGCTCTTTAGGCGTTGTGTTGTTCTTGTTCCGAGACATTCATTCATCCTTCTTCTGCTTCTGCTTCTTATACCGATATCAAAATCGAAAGACTTACTACGATACCCACACTGAACAACTTGTTACCGACCGGACAAGCCTGCTTTCTCAGTCTTGATAGATATCCCTGGTTGTGAGTGTGATTTCAATTCGGACCACGACTGATCTCGGTCAGGTATCAAATCCGACCTTGACTATGACCGCCTGGACTCAACCCTTTGATATATCATACTTCGATCCATCCCCACCTCCTTCTCCTTCTCACTCTTCTTCTCCTTCACCGGGTACACTTCCTTCACACCTCTTGCCGATATCGCCTCCAGCACCGCATCGCAGAGCACCACATCCTCCATCGTGGAAACCGCGTCGGAGACGATCTCGCCACCTTCGTATGCGTTCTCCGGCGCATAGCGGCCTGTTCACCGTATGCGAAGTGGATGAATCTGATTCTGGAATGGAACCTGGTCGATTCTCAATCCGCCTCACACCATCTCCTAGCGATATGTCTCTAGCGACACTATCGTCACCTGACGCTCCGGAAGACATCGAGTCATCCTCTTTGTCTGAAGAATCGACGGGTCTTGCCACACCAAGTATAGAGCTAGACGATCCATTCTCTTTCGATGCGGATGAGGCGTGGAATGAAGAGCAGGTCTTGAGGGAAATGCGATTCGAAGAATCAGGGAGATATCACGCTGCTTTACGTGACATCAACAAACCAAGACGTCCACCTCGTCTTGATTTGACATTCTCTTCCATCAACAATCACACCACCAACAAGGTCGCTCGTCATCCTTTCGCAGCTGGATATATGATAGATCAAGAAGACGATCTACCGACACCTCGTACTCGATCTTCACCAGTCGTGCGTCAACTTCAACCTGCATTGCCTATTCTTGCTGGAGACGAGTGGCGGGAAAAGGTATTGAGAACACCGAGGACTCCAGTCGATCTTTCAGGTGTATTACAAGACCTGTTATCGACCTGCGGAGAATCATCAGACGAAGACGACCGATCTCGACCTACTACTCTAAGTTTCCCACTTCCACCAGCGAGATCACCGTCTATCGAACTTCGTACACCTGTCACCCCTCCACCAATCTCCCGAACCCTGTTTCCTTCCACTCCGACCCGAACGACAACTCGAGAGCTAGTCAAGCCCAATTTCAAGGGAGATCACTCTTTCTTGCAGGCTATGTCTGCTGGGGATCCCGCTATGGCAAGTCCAGTGTCGAGTATCTCTAGCGGCAGCGCCAGTAGTGGGAGTAGCGGTAGTCGTGGTCTACCTAGACGCAAGGGTCTACCAGATCAGTGGATGGCGTTGCGCGATTCTTTCTGAGTGACCGTTGACACAATTACCTTTACAGTTGGGTAACGGCGCTGGTGTTGGGTTGATGTCGGAGTTGTTGTGGGTGTTGGTACTGCTGTTGGTGTTGGTGTTGGTGTTGTCGTTGACATCGGTAATCAATTAGACTTGTATTTCACGCATCAGACAGACGACTATTTTCACGTATCGCCTCGCATGACACATCATGTATTACTTCTTGCTCGTCGTATTTTTACCATGATGAAGAGGAAGATG
Source organism: Naematelia encephala (assembly GCA_002105065.1). Classification (NCBI taxonomy): domain Eukaryota; kingdom Fungi; phylum Basidiomycota; class Tremellomycetes; order Tremellales; family Naemateliaceae; genus Naematelia; species Naematelia encephala. The sequence goes on from MCFC01000073.1 coordinate 30,708, forward strand.
AAGAAATGCATTTTTCGTTTGATTTTCAATTCAAGCTATCCTCATTCTCACTCTCACATCATCACAAAAGATGATCTCTTCTTCTTCACTTTCACATCCTACGTCCCCCTCTTCTTCATAACGATAATGTAGAGATACCGATAATGTGGAGAAAGAGAGAGAGAAAAGAGAAAGAGAGAGAGATGGTATATAATAAATGATCAACCTTTAAACTCATAACCACCTGATCGAGCTTCACAAGCCATCTCATATTGGTCCAATACTTGACCATCTAGACCTGGATAAGTCAATTTTGCTTGGAACTTATCACCTGGACCAATAGGTCCTACACCTTTCGGAGTACCTGTCAAGAGAACGTCGCCTTCCTATACCAAAATTGTCAGAAAAACCAAGAACAGAGAACACAACTACAGTAGAGGTAGAGAGAGGTAGGGGTAGGCGGTTGGAGTCGTAGAGTAGGAGGTAGAGTCCGGGGTAGAGTAGTAGAGTACGGGTAGGGCAGAGTAGAGTAGAGGTCAACGTAGGGGCTAGAGTACGGGCTGGAGTAGAGGGTACAGTAGAGTAGAGTAGGGGGTAGGGGTGCGAAGAAGGACGTTTTTTGATTCTTGATTTTTGATTATGTGTTTTGTTTGGATTGGAACGGAACAAACGAACAGACAAACGAAACATACCTCTAATTTCATTATACCAGATACGAAACTGATCAGATGAGGAACATCAAATATCATATCTGCCGTAGTCCCAGATTGCTTCAGGTTACCATTGATTGAGAATGATAGTCCGACTTTTGATAGGTCTGTTATTTTTGATTTAGGTATGAATGGGCTATAACATCGTCAGTCTCACGTTTATCGTGTTCCACACTCTGTCATCGTATCCCACACAACCTTCTCCAGCCCCACAGAATAACTCTCTTAAGGGAAGCATGAAACAAGCCTCACTCACCCAACAGGACAGAAAGTGTCATAGCCTTTCGCGGTTGACCATGGTAATCCTTTTGCTTTTACAGCATCCTGAACATTCCTAGCTGTCATATCCACTGCCAAAGCTTTTAAGAAATCAGCCTTTTCCAAAACAAAGAACGAGAAAAAGACATGAAGCTAAAGACATCAACATACTATATCCAGCAATGTAACTCTCTGCTTCCGACTTTGGGATATCACGTCCTGTTTTCCCAATAATAACACCTAGCTCAACTATATCATACTACTCAGCTCATTTATCAAAACAAATCCAAATTCTAGGAACGGAATACATACCCTCATGATGTACTATTGTACCGCGGGGAATCTCAACTGGACCATCACCTGGAGAGATATATGACGAGGTTGGTTTTAGAAAGAAGAATGGTTCTACATCACTTTTGTCAGGTTGAAAGTAACACAAACACAACACAAACACAAACGATCCTCTGTGTGTATAAGAGAAGATGACCGACCTTTTGGAATTGCGTTACCGAGCTCTTTGGCGTGATCAGCATAATTACGACCAATAGCTACAATCTGCCGATCAAGTCAGTGAAATGGCAGGTATGTGGGTGGGTGGGTCGAAACGAGTGAGGTGCGACACAACGTACTTTTCGACCTGTTCGAAGAAAGTTTGACATATCGTTGAGTCTAGCTGTATTTTACTATTGACAAGATAGAGATAGAGGTTCAATCTTTGTTACAAGATAGAAAACAATGTATGGGTATTGGTGAAATGGTCGTTCGGGATACCGGGTCGGGTCTAAAGCGCCGCGTATAGCCGAATGGTACCGCCGAGCAGTCACCAGTAGTGTAAAGGCTTCAAGATTGACTGTCTCATGGCCTATGAACGGTACACACTTCTTAGACATCCATGCAATGAGCAGGTGTAATGAGTTGTTCTTGTGCATATTGCGACTAGATCTGTATCAAAGACTGGTGCAAAATCGGATTCATATCGAGCTTCACCCAGAGGCAAAGTTACAAAGTGGAGGTTGTTGATGCAAAGGCATATCCCTTCTCCTCACCCATTCTCTCTCTCTTTCCGTCCACTCGATGCGGGGCGAGTCAGATATTGATTCTGACCCATATACTGACTCTGATGAAGAGAGTCTACGATCAAGATCGACCTCGCCTTCTCTCAGCCGCTTAACAGCTGCAACAAGACCTGCCGAATCAGATTCACAAGCATCTTCGAGCTCTACCGAGAACGATCAATCTTCGAATGATCCGAGAAAACTACGCCGTTCTAGAATCAGCTTACGAATTGCTCTACGATGTACATTTGCTATTCTCGATGAATCACTTGATGAAAACGCGCCGTGGGAGGGTTTGGGGAAACAGCTCATAATTCTTCGGAGAGGATTGAGTGATCAGAGGACTATTGATGATAGGGGGATCTCAGCATGTCTAAGTGAGTTTTACGAACAGTTATCAGATAGGTGTGGATATTAATTGACGGATCATCAGTGTTATTTGAACATTTTTCATTTAATTTAGTACGATTGACTCAAAACAAAGTATATGCTCGAGAAGAACTATCGAGATCGGAAGCGCGATCTCAACCAGTCTTCTTAAGAGCTTTAGACAAAATACGCCCTCTACTACCTCAATCTCGACTATGTACGTCAAGAGGGAATACCGAAGTGCTCGATCGAGTTCCCCTAGTCGTCCTTGATAGGCTGGTCGGTATGGCACTAGGTTCCACAATTGCTCAACGGACCAAACTTGACCTTTCATCTTTACATGAGATCGCTCTCGGTGACATCGACTTTCCTACCCTACTACATCTATATGGCATGACTACGAATGAGGTAACTCACCTCAATCTCGCATCCAATAATCTGATCAGTCAGTATAATTGGTACTGCTGTGTCCCAAAGCTGAATCTTTTTTCCTTAGATATACCTGACTGGCCTATATTCCCTTTCGATAATCTCCAAGTAATGGACTTATCATCCAATCCATCCCTCTCATTCCTCCCTTTCAGCATTACCAAGCTCGCATATCTCCGCCGGTTACGTATCAGACATACATCCCTTCAAGCTTCTACCGATATGCCCACCTTCGCTCGAATACCTCTTCGCACCAAGACAGCCCAAACCTCACTTCCTAGACGAGGAACACCGTCATTATTATTGACTTGCGTCAAGCTTCTTCTGATATACAGAGGAAGACCGCCTTTGAGTGACCTCCCTACACATCTGGTCAATCTCATCAATGCCTCATTCATCTGTGATCTATGTGAGATATTGGTGCCTCCCAGTGAAGCGGGACAGAGACCCAGTAGACCAATCACGCTTTGTTGGATTGTAAAGGATAGAACAACCGAGAAGACTAGGCAAGCTAAGGAGGTCAGAGTCGAGGGCAGGTTGTGTAGGAGTTGTATGAATGCTAGGGTAAATCTCCCGCATGGATTGTAGCCTTAGTCTTTATATGTAGCGCTAGTGTCACGCTACCTCGTGGTGAATGCAGCCTGCGAGTACAGCATCCTTGCCACAGAGTATGCAGTCTCCTGCAGCCTGAAAGTGTACCGTCAGAACCGTCAGGTAAGTGCTCCAACGAAAACTGGGAACACAACGCAACACGCTGAAACGAAGCCTCGAAAGTGATATCGGTATGTGTGCATCTCCTAGCGAAGCTGTTCGAACCCTGACGCCCATCCCAAACATCCAGGTTGACAACAAACTTACGCCCAGGTCGACTATATTAAACATCAGCTCTATTTCATAACATCATCGTGTCTCTTAAAACTACTCACAGGCCTGTTGGCGGCGTACCAGCCCTTGGAGGTCGTCCTCCTGTGAGGCAAGGGGAACTTGAGGTTGGGTTCAAGCAACTGCTTGATGTATGGCCTCCTGATGTCGTCTTTCTTCTCAATCTCGGCGACTCGAAGGATCTGAACGTTCCTAAATCGAGCACGGTGTCGGGCTGCCATGTCCTGGTACATTGCCTCGACGGCCTCGGCACGGGACAGAGCACGGAACTCCTTGACCATCTGAATTTGTACGTCAGCGTTGTTGACCATAGTCATGGTGGAGCATATAAGAGGAGGGAGAGAAAAAAAGGGTGGATTCAGGAGAACAGAAATCTAATTTTTGAATACCTCATTCGCGATAGCGTCAGAGTGTGAATATGTTGTCATCCGGAGTTGGGGGAGTGGGTTTCTTGTTGGTATTGAAGAACCAAACAGTTGAGAATATCAAGGTAGAAACTCACGTTGTGGGTGCCGGATCGCGAGTCGTATCGCAACCAAATAGCAAAGTTCTTCACCTTCAACGGCTTCTTCTCGTGAATCTAAACGAAACAACCTTTAGCTTTTATTCCAGACTCGATTCGAGGTGAAACGCACGACGTTGAGGGCAACGATCTCTCCATTGGCCTTCTTCATCTTTCGGAGCTGTCGGAGGTAATACCAGAAACGAGACTTGGCGACAACATCGTTAGGCGCAAAGACTCGCATACGGCTGAAGAACTTGATCAGTATTGTGATGAATGCCAATGGTAGTGAAACAACGTACTAGAGCTTGGGGGTTGGCTCTGCCTCGGTTGGGAGCTTGCGGCCCACGACGGAGTACTCTGTGAATCGGCCAACCATTCTGATAAACCAGTCAGCAAACGACCCAACTTTGGTTCCCATCAAGATCACTCCCACAAACATCCGTCGCCTTGATCGGCTCCGAGACTCTTCGTCACTCCAGTAGCATACAGCTAGGAGGCGCAAGAGTCCTGGTTTAAGCTATCGTCAGGACGCAGACATTGCCCCCGTGTCTCGTCCTTGCCGATCATCTCCAAACGAATCCTACTTCCTAGCGCGGATGTCTCTTCCCGTCTTGCATCTCCCCTTGTCCACCACCCATCCTCTCGTTCATTCCATGCTGAATAACTGTATGCAAGAAAGACTTGACACTCACTTGGATGATTCTTGACGGATAGAGTCTGTAAACCTGTAAACCTCGACTTGACGCTGCACCTGCCAGGCTGCCAACTGCCAGAGCACCGAAGGAATGACGGGAAGAAAATCAGTGTGGCAGTTTCGGATTTTAGTTAACGCCGATGATTTCGCCTGACTTTCCATACCGTCGTCTTTATTTGATCCCGCTTCAAGGTCCGTCTTCGTGCCTGACCTGAGGTGGAGCCCCAAAACCTTTAGAATCGTTGTTTGTTTCACCTTTCCTTCAACTCCTCATCCACCAAGAAGCATGATACTCGAGTATATCGCCACCGGACTCATCTAACCATCATCCAAACCTCCTGATTAGTCAATATTATTGACAGTAAAGTCTCTGGGCGATTTAGGGCTAGCTTCCACAGCAGAGATACTCAGATATGGTGAGCTGCGACCCATTCCCTCTGCGTTTGATCTAAAGGAAGCATATATGCTGATAACTCTGTCCTTCCTCACCCAATCTTCGTACCGTCCTTTTACTGACATTCCCCTTCAGTCATCTGAAGTGCCGGCACCCTCGCCTGAGCGTCGCTCAGGAGCAGATCTGCAGCGTATCCTGGATAGCTTGATTGGAGATGAGGGTTTCGTCTTATCAGGCAACCTTCCGGACGGTACGCTCGATAAAAGACTTTATTCCGTGCTCAAGTTTGTATAGTTCTCCTGTCCTATGAGACAGACCACGATATCATCATCCTTGATCCTTCCGAGTATGATGGACTTAGGCTGTTGTGCTCCCAGCATGCAGACCTCGAGCTTGGTCCCAAGGAACTTTTTAGCTTTCTGAGGTGAGTCACTTCACTGCAATTACACAATGAGACTTAGTCTATCAGTATGATACCTAAACCGCAACCACTCCGATCGTCTTCTCCGCTTCGTCCGCCTCCCCTCCCCCATTCAGCTTCACTGCCTCCCAGCTCTTTCCGAGATGCCCAAGCTACTCCTAGAGGTGCTTCCAAGTCCACCAGCCGTCGTCATTCTGACCGTATTCGGTCTCCTTCTGATTCATCGGGTTCGAGCTCAGAGAATGAGAATGAGGATCAGACGAAACGATTTGAGCGTCAGGCGTCTGCTCCGCCTCAATCTCAGCCCTTTCCTTCGTCAGGCGTTGCCGTCCTAGGCACTCGTCCTTTACCTCCCAAGCGATCCAAAACACTCAGTGACCCATCTCGACACGACTCCCCCCTGGGCTTACGCGTGAGAGGCAGTGCGGTTGCGCCGACTAGCTTTGGAGGCATGATGGGTTTTGCTAGGCCAAGCCCCGCTTCTCGTCGAAGAAGGGGTAGCGCAAGCGCTCGCTCAGCGAACGGAGATGAAGAAGCTACTAGTCCTGGCTTTGACCCGGACAGGTCCTTTGCGCGTAGTGTCAGTTCTGGATCAGTAGCACTTACCTCACCACCGTGGACAAGACGGGTCGACTCGCCTGTCTCACCAGACTCGCCAATTGACAACACGTCATTCCATGCGAGAGCCAAGTCACCTGAGGCAGATGAGGAGGGTTCTGTTGGACTGGCAGAACGAGCCTTGAGTGAGTCCGGAGAGTTTGAAGGTGAGATTGGCGGCGACGAGGTCGACGAGGTGGATGGCGATGTTGTCCGGCAAGGACATATGGGACAAGGCCTGCTCGATCCCCGGCTCAGCAGAATATCTGTCAGTAGCCACTCTAGAAGGATGCGAGCACAGCTGACGTGAAGCAGACTGACTCTGCAAACTCGTTGAGAACATCTCACGACAAGCTTCGAGCACTGCAGAAGCAGAATGCTGAACTTGCTCGGAAGCTGAAAGATTCGGAACGTCAACTTGGAACCTTGGGGTACGCTCGTTTCGCTCGACGCCAGTAGCTGACTTTGTGAAGGGCCGAGCACGAGCGCCTTGTTGAGGATTTGCAGGAGAAGCTAGAGGAGGCTCGCTCGGAGATTACCCAGAGGAGGAAGGATGAGAAAGAGCTGAAGGGCAAGGATCGTGCCCAGCTTATTCAGATTGCCGGCGTGAGTCTCTACCTTTCGTCCGGCTCTAAGCTCATGCTGTCCAGTTCGAGGCAGACATCCAAAGCTTACAGAGGAGTTTGGAAAACTCGAAAGCAAATCATGCAAACATGCAGAAGATGTACAATTCGCAATGCGGTAAGTTGATATGGCTTGCTATGGATCAAGGCTGACGCGAGAAGACGAAGCACAGAGGCTGCGGGATCTCCTCCGCGACAGGGATGCCGAGATACAGGAACTGGAAGCGGCTGCTCATTCCCATCAAGCCGACGAGGAGAAGGTAAGGAAGACTATTTGCAAGTTGCATAAGAGGCTCATCCTGCTAGTTTCATCGAGAAGTCCAGGCTCTCGAAGCTGAGATCAAGCGCCTCGAGTCGGACTTGTCGGTGGCACGACAAGCAGAGTCGGTCCTCGAGGTTCAAAAGCAGGAGAACCTACAGCTCAAAGAGACGATCGATCGCATACGATTCGACCTGGAAGAAGCTAGGGCGGCAGCGGCCAGTGCAGTTGGCGGTGCAGGACACACGCGTATGGGCACTCAAAGCTCCGGATTCGGAACTATCAGTCGCAATCTCGGAGACGAGATCAACAGGCGACTGATGGATGTCGACAAGGTACCCAAGGAGGACGATGGAGAAGATGTGGTGGAGACGATAGTGACCACGCAGCGCACCCGGGTTAGCAGGAGCCGTCAGAGACTCGTATTCGAAGCTAATGATGAGTAGAGAGTTGGAGGACGACCTGTGAAATCATCTACAGCAGCCAGCACTGCTGCGGACGCTATCATTCAAGTGGAAGACGAGATCCGAGAATACGTTGATGTGGCAGCCAATACCGAGCCCGAACCCGAGCCAGAACTCCAGCCGGAAGCCGGTCCTTCGGACACGCAAGAGACTGAGCATCCACCGGCGTACTCTGCTAAGCCTGAGCCGATCAATGCGAAGCAGGTACTCGAGCACGCCCATCCACGCGAGTCGGCGAGACACTTCGATGTGGATGTTGATGAGGGGTATGATATTGTGGTAGATGGCCTGGGTATGCGCTGTGAGGTGTTGGAGGAAGAGATCAGGACTCAGAAAGTTGAGCGAGAGAAGCGGGGAGGTGGGTCTCCAATACTTCAATTGAACGAGCGAGCTGATCAGCTTAGTGGTGTCGAGGCGGGGCCGTTCTCTGTCCTCTCGAAGAAGCTCGTATGCCTCGTCTGGTTTGGCGCACTTTGTTTACGTCAACACACCAGATGCTGTACGAGAACATGTCGGTCAAGCTGCATTCTATACTGTGGCCGCGTTTGCTAGTGAGTAATCTTACATACATCCGTTAGTTCTGATGGCTAACTGAATTTCAAGTCGGGATGGTCGCCGGAGCCCATCTTTACGGTCATTCGGGCATTCATCCCCGCGATTTACAACTGTTTGCACAGATGAACACGCTCGCTCAGGCACATGGGGTCGGGGAAGGTTTCTTGCCTATGAGCAGCCGGGCACTGTTGAGTGCAATGGGAGCTGGTGCGGGGATGGTCGCGGGAAGGGTGCCGACCTGAACGTTCGCTGAGAACGGTGGTGTTGTATCTATTTATGGAAAATGACGCCTTTCATCACGATTCCTCATGATTCGCCATGCAGCGAGACTGTGATTCATTTCTTGACATGGACTTTTGATGCTACTCCGCATTGCATTCTAGGTGTTAGGTGTCACCGGTTTTGCAGCTTCCGGATGATCCGGATAACCGGCCGGATTTCAGGCACGCGAATGGCCATGTTGGAAAGAAGCTGTTGTCTTGGGCAACAAGGCTTGTGTTACGAAGCCCGCTTCTTTCGGAATTTGGGTAGTGAGTCCATGAGATCGATCACCGGGGGCCGAGTAGTAATAATAAAAAAAGCCCACAAGTCGTCATTGGTATTGTAAGGACACTTCAAACAGCAGTGCATGTAGTACTACTACTTCTCTACAGAAATCGATAGTCGATCAATCATGTTGTGGTTCCCTCATCTCTTAATCACACTTCTAAGTCTTACACTCACACTGGCTTCACCAGCACCGCTAGTACCTAGACAAGATTCCAATACTACTCTAACACCGAGTAGTAGTAATTCTTCGTCGTCATCGTCTAGTAATAGTTCTAATTCTGCACCGAGCGTTGTTATTTATCCTTCGACTTCGAATGCTAAACCTATCACTTTGACTGGGACAAGTTATCCTCAGTTTGGACAGGACGTTTATGCTGGTATACCTTTCGCTAAACCTCGTGAGATCATTCTCCATTCTCCATTCTCTCTTCTCTCTCCTTCCTTCCTTCTTCTCCCTTCTCTCTCCTCTCTTCTCTCTTCTCTCTTCTCTCTTCTCTCTTCTCCCTCCTTCCTTCTTTCTTCTCCCTTCTCTCTCCTCTTTTCTCCACTGCCTTACCTTTCCTCGCATTGATTCCCATTCCCCCTCAATCAGTCTGCTGCCTAGGCATGACAGACTCTAAGTAAGTCTTGTTGAAAACTGACATAAAGCCATTATACAGCGATCGGAGATCTTCGATTCTCACCTCCACAAGATGCAGTCTTCAACACTTCTACATACCAAGCAACGACTCTCCCACCTGCGTGCCTTCAAAAGGAATCATACCTGACTTCAACTGGAATCAGCGAGGATTGTCTATATCTCAACGTCCTTACTCCTGCTGGAGCGAATGGACAGACTGCTTATTTGCCTGTTGTCGTTTGGGTGTAAGTGCTTCTGTGTTCTCATCCTTAATCACGGTGTTTATCCTCCACAACGTCTCTTCTTCTATGCTGCATCATCGTCTGTTCATTATGGGATAATCAGATGCTGTGGTTCAAAAATAAGAATGCAATAGTGCTGATCATTATAGCTACGGAGGAAGCTTCACTGCAGGCTCAGCCAGTTACTATAATGGTACTTTTTTCTTGTATCAAGGTCTAGCTTCGGTAAGTCATTCATATCATCAGAATCAAAGCACACGAAACGAAAGAAGGATAAGTTGAGGCCTGCTGCGTGAATTTTGACTTTTGAGATGTCGTTCTGATCATGGCAAATAGGAAAAACCAGTCATATTCGTTACATTAAATTATCGACTAGGTGTTTTTGGATTCCCAAATGGTGCGCCTTCAGCTGCGGCCGGGGCTGCCAATTTGGGCCTGAGAGACATTCAAAAGGGACTTGAATGGGTACAAGAGAATATTTGGGCTTTTGGTGGTAATCCTGATCAAGTGAGTATAAGAGTTTGTTGTCTCCTTCCCTGGTTATACACTCCGTTTCCAGAGCCATTGCTGTCACTGTGCTGACACTATTCCAAGGTAACCGTTGCTGGGGAATCTGCAGGAGCGATTTTGATCTCCTTATTGTACCTCCAACCAGACATAAAACTCTTCAAATCAGCCGTAAGTTCTTGCCCCCTTGCTCCAAGCAAAATCTCTGCCCGTTTCTGCTTTCCTCTAAAGGAACGAGAGACCTCTCGGCTGACACTGTGTGGATGGGTAGATAATGGAATCAGGGGCACAATCCGTTGCGCCTATAGGACCAACCGCCACCACTTGGAACGCGCCCTATGACGCTCTCGTAAAATTGACGAATTGTTCATACACCCTCAACTACACTGTTGGATCCAATGATTCGTTTACTTGTCTCAAAACTCTTCCCGCAGAGCAAATTTTGGCTGCCCAACTGGAAATGCAAAACATCACTCAATTCGCCGTTGGGTGAGTCGGATACATCTAACTACCAATGGAGGTGCTCATCAAGTGATTGTAGATTCGTGTTCGGTAGGTTATATCTTTCATTTTCTGGGAGACGGGTAAGTATTGATCAAGTGATGTAGGACCATCGATCGACGGGGACCTCATTCCTGACTCGCCGCATACATTATTACACCAAGGCAAGTTCGCGAAAATCCCTTTCATAAGTGGCAACAACAAAGACGAGTAAGTAGCATGCCTCGGTTCCGAATTGATCATTTGCCAAATGGGTGTAGCCAAGTAGGCTGATATGTAACGTCCAGAGGTACCGGGTTCACACCTTCGACAACGAACAGTACGGCATATGTTGTTGAGTACCTGGAACTCCTTGAACCTAATGGAGTCACAAACCAGACTCTGGCCGAGGTCTTAGCGCTGTACCCGGATGTCCCTTCTCTCGGCTCGTACGTATCCTATTCATCATTGAAGGTCGAGCTGATTTTTTATCTACAGGCCGTTTGGAACTGGCAACGAGACCTTCGGTCTTTCCTCCGAGTGAGTCATACGCCACGCCCGTGCCTGCTCCCCTCGACGGTGCACTGACTTGCATAGATTCAAACGCCTAGCAGCTATTTTAGGGGATGCCGCTTTTCAATCCAACAGACGATGGTTCCTCCAGCAAGCCAATGCGCACGGTCTATCACAAACTTGGTCATACCTTTTTACACGAAAAACGCCAGGCACTGCAGATTATCTTGGCGGTACGTCTTCCCTTCCAAAATCTGCCCAATCGGAGAGCTAATGACGGCAGCGTATCACAGTATCGAAGTTCCTTACGTATTTGGGATACCGCAGCTGCCTAGTGATTTGAATCCCGTGGAGAGCCTCTTAAACAACTACACCGCAGGCGATGCGTTACTGTCTCGTGAAATAATCGAGTACTGGTATGTCTGACATTAGGCTAAACGTCAAGAAAATCTTTCGTGTTGATACAGATTCACAGGCTCAACTTTGCATATTACACCAACCCCTCGCCAGCAGGAAGCAATACCACGTCCTGGCCTCCATACTCAACCAACTCGACACTTCTTCAGCTTGACGTGGGAAACTTGACGTACCTCGCCGACGATTATAGGAGTAAACAGATTGATTATTTCTTGAGCGAGCCAAAGCAGTTCAATTACAGGCGAGGGCATGTTGAGGTCTGATAGGCCGGTCAAGAATGAGGTAGGAGAGAAATATAATTGAAATTATGCGGACAGTTGTAAAAATGGCAAAACAGAACAGAACCGAAGCGAACAAAGAATATGAATCCTGTAAATTTATTGACATGAGAGATGAGTTGAGCCTACTTCTTCTCAGTCACACTTGAGAGTATCTCGGCATGTACGATCTCTCTTTCTTTGACAGGCACATACGCACATGGTCGTCCAGTCATCGCACCGTATCAGCATTTGTCCCGTGCTATCACTGATCGTTAACTACCATCCCACATTATTCTATTGGGCCATTCATATTTCCTACTTTGCTTAGTTTCCTCGACAACGGAACAAATGGGACATGTGACATGCCGGATCCCGACCAGGGGGCTTCCCAAAGTGTGACAAGTTTTGTTTGAGATCTTCCTTTGATACACTTGAAGAATCGGAAACGGGAGTGTCGCACCATTCATTATTGATCCTTACACTCGATTCTTTGATCGCTTCCAACCCCACTTGCTCACACGTATATACTACTGTACATACATTCAACTCACTCACTACAACGTCCAAAAGTTCCGGGCCGGAATTTAAACCGGGCATACCCGGCCAAGAAGTGCGTCCCTTGCCGTTCCCCCGGGGCTCGGTTGGATTCCCCCGATTGATTTTCTTGATTACCTAGTTACAGATGACCAAGCTATACATAGTAGTAGTGTAGTAGTCCCGGCTAGTAGTCCGAGTACATAGACTAAAAGAAAGAGAAAAAAAACTTATATACACATATCTCTCGCGTCCTTTTACGGTTTTGGTTTGTCCTTTTTTTGCCCCATCCCATCCCACATCATTACCCGGCGGCAAAGCGAGGAAACCGCGGAGAGAAAGAAAGAAAGAATAGAAAAGAGAAAGAGAGTCAAAAAAACAGGCGGCGTACGTCACCGCGTCATCTTTTCAGACTCCGATTACTCGTGTGTCTGAATCCTCTTCCTTCTCTCTCTCACTCTCCCCTCTTGCCATCCCTATAACGCGATCAACCAACACCTCGTCGACATTGTCTAACCCATCATCAAGGCTTTCTGACTTTGGCTCGCTACGATCACAAATATCCGACCGACCCGTACTGAAACGAGGTTGGAGGCGGACGGATACACTAAATTCCCCGGATAAAGACTTGTAAAGCAGTCATCCAATTTCATCAGCCGAGACGATCGTATCGCTTTTTTTTACACACCGTCTGAGACATTTTCCTTTCCTTTACACATCAAACCCATTTCCCTCTCGACGTCTTTGACATCCATCCCATCGTTTATTGACTTGCGACAATCATGTCAAATCAACCTAGTATATCACTAGAACCTATCGCAGGACCATCAACACCCCCGATCACCGAACCCATAACTCCTCCTCCTTCAAATATCACTACACTCTCACATCCTCTCGCCGAACCCCTTCCTACTACATCTTCCGAAATACATACCTCATCTGGAAATCCTCATGATCAGCGTATATCTCCAAACCCTACTGGAGAAGGAACAGATAAAGGGGGTAGTACAACACCACCAGTTCCCATGGTATGTCAATCAACTTTCCACATGTCCACATCCTTCCCAATTCTGGGTGGCTAGCTGCAGTATACATCCTTGTCTTGCAGACGTCGCTAAAGCAAGGGTCATAGGTCCATTTACGTGTACTGGTCATCTCTGGTCAATCACATGTATTCACTTTCGAGCCAGAGACAACCGTGGGACGTATGAAGGAGTTATTATGGAGCATGTGGCCGCCTGGTATGTGTCATTTACACTTCCGGCATCCTTAAGCAGCGCTGATATCGGTCTCCCCTTTGTTCAGAATGGACATCTCCCGCTCAACCACCTAGTCCGAGCTTCTTGAGAGTACTTCATGCTGGTAGGGTACTAGGTGACGATTCAACCTTAACCTGTGAGTTTTGATTAGCTGTACTCTTAGATCAAATCGCCTGCCTTCCCTTCTTCACCTCTATTCTTCTCCCTTCCTCACCTCTATTTTCCACCAGCTTGCCGCTCTTGAGGATCTATGCTGATATCAATAGCCAACAATCTTCCTGCCGCTCTCCCACCCACGCTGCCTACGGTCATTCACCTTTCCGTCCGCTCATTTTCAATTCACGGAGACGAGGATCCCAAGAAACCATCATTACTCCATCCTACCTCTTCGCGGAGAAGTCGGACAGTTGCCGAGGACGAGGTCTCTGGGTGTAAATGCACGATCATGTGAGGGAGATACAGACCTGGATGGAAGGCAGATCGAATGAGATGATAGTCGTTGGTGCTGATTGAGCGGGTTTGGCGATCACGGAGTCTGGGCATTTGATACCAGTGGCGCATGCGAATAGACAAGAGGCATTGTAGGGCCTTATATACGATGGTTTGGGTTGTATATTGGTGGCGTTTTCGCGATAAGTACGTGTGTGTATAGTTAGTAACGGTGTGGCCGGCGTGGAATAGCAACCTTATATGCTCAGAGCAGTTGTGCGCTGGCGCACATTTGGTAGTGCTTGCATTCATATGGGATTGGCGTGAATGTCTTTGGGACTGAGAACGCATGCGCATGTTGATCTACACCTGTAGTGAATGTTCCGAGTCGTACGACCATAGACCAGGTCCGTGCTCGTTGGATGGATGACTTGGTCGGTTCACAGACCAACCCCCATTTCCAGCTTATTCATATCCACGTCTCGTTTAGTGTCTCAAGGACCGACCGAGGTGATCAAACACTTAGAAGACGCAACGACAAGGGAGGGAGAACGAGTTGATGACGACATTGCATCAACCCCCCTATGTACTCAGTCCTCACCCCTAACTAAGATCCTTTCTAGCATCTTCTCTTACGACTTGTATCCACTGTGAGAAGGGATAGACGTTCCTTTGATATTGCAAAGCAGTGTATCGCCCCTTGCAAATAGGTATATGAAGAGAGAGAGAGGAGAGGGTCGAGTGGATAAGTCTTCTTCCCTCAAGTCTCAACCACTTTCAAGACTTTCGCCACTTTTCATTCCCACTTCACAAATCTACCCAAATCCCAATTCTGCCCCATCCAACACAAACACTCGAACACACATACACACCTGAACCAGATCTAGTCAATCAAATTTCTTCCCCTACAACCCAAATCATCGCAACTTTTCCCTCATCAATCACCTCTTTCGCCACTACCGGATTCGTATCGCCCTCTCCCTCTTGATCACTCCACAGCCCACAATCCTCCAAATCCGACTTTCCCTCAGACTTTTACATACCAATTGAGATCTCGAATAGTTCACGACGCAGAATCGACAGATCGGATACGCTACGACATGCCGAGTGGTTTTTGGAAGAGCGTCGCTGGCTCAGTAGGTAGAAAGCTCTCCGATTATTCAAAACCAAGTCATGGAAGCCTCGGATCCGATGAGTCTTTGCTGCACAGTGAAGTCTCAAGCAGGGCTACGACTCCAGATGGGTCTCGGCCTTCGATTCTCGAGTCTCTCACCGATCCTCCGGGTACGTTTTACACGAGTCATCCTGGCACCAGGCCCCCACCGTTCCCTCAACCAGCCTCAGCCTACTCCACGACCACCCAGCCCCTAAGCTCTTTTACCGACCCCCTAAGAGCCCTTGATCCTTCCCACATCCGACCAGACCCCTCTCGTGCCAATTCCACGATTTTTGATCCTTTCGCCCCCACCGTCCCTACAGGCTCAGGTCCCCCCGGTACTCAGAACGTCGTCGGTCAAGGACAGGGATCCTCTAACAATACCAACCCATCAATTTTGGATAGTATTCCAAAGGCAACGACTTCGCACAGTTCACCGACTGTAGCAGCGGAAACTACTTCGAACGGTTGGATTCCATGGTTTGGAAGCCTTTTTAAGGGTCCTGGTCAAACCACGACGACATCAGAAGTCAAACCCGCTACGACACATGGTGAAAAAACAGCTTTGACTGTGTCACCGCCCGCGACGAGCCGTTGGACAGTCAAGGAAAGCCAGGCGTATGTGAGCCGAATGGTCCAAACCCGACCAGCAGTACCACTCTCCGAGGCCACATGCCTTGAGGTTTGTGCAACGATGAGATCGTGCTTTAGCTTGGAGGGACACACGTCTGATTTTCAGGACGCGGGATTCGCGAAGCACCTCGAAGCTTTGACTGAGGGTATGGCTTCGAAGGAGCGGCAGGAGTTTGTAGCGCCTGCGTTATTCACTTTGGCCAATTTACCGGACGACCCGAGCCTTTTTACTGCAGCACAAAGGGAGTTGAGAGACAGCGCGGCAGCTCATTTGCAGAGCTGTGTAGCGGGCCAGGACGTGGCCTTGAGCTATTACAAAGACGAACACAGCTGGGTCACGAACACTGTCCAATCCCTCCTAAACGGACAGAACGGGTGGACTGAGCCGGAAAACCTCCCTGTACCTCCCATTCTATCAGAAGTGATAGGATCCCGACCCCGGTCGTATTACGGAAACTTGCTAGACATAGAGCTGCACAAGTCTGGTATGCGGCTGAAGGATGAAATTACAACCGGGGGTGGAGGAAAGTAGAAGTGTACAAGTGGGGGAAGGAGTTGGCTCTGAAGACTACCTACGGTGGGATGTGGATACTTGCGCACCGTCCCGGATGTATACAATTTTGTCTACCTGACGATGAGTGATCATCTTTGTTCATTTATGCAGCTTGATCTCGATGATATATACATATTTTGTTCATTCAGCGTTGCATTGGTAGCACGTTGCCAAACTTTTAGACCGTACCAAATTAGAACCACGGTACTAGGAATGCGTAGTACATACAGTCCTGTAGAGAATGTATCGAGTGATCTCACGAAAAGCCATTGCATTCGAGATTCGCGATCCATGGGTATAAATACAGTAAATCTTTGACCGTCCGTTGCTGTTTTCACGGCACAGAATGTTCTAGCGCTCCATACCCATCCCAGACCCCTGTATACAGGAGCTACCAGACGCGTAAGAGCGCAAACGAGACGCTCCTTTCACCAGTGAGCTTTTGAAAGGAAGGACCAAGCTCCACTCGTTCACCTTTCCCAGGGCTTACTCATCCCCCCATTTTTCGCCACTTATCACTCATCGCTCAACTCTCAACTCTCATCTCTTCACTCATCACTCACCACTCACCACTCACCACTCACCACTCACCACTCACCACTCACCACTCACCACTCACCACTCACCACTCACCACTCACCACTCACCACTCACCACTCACCACTTACCATCCATCCACAACTTCTACCACTAATTTTCGCCACTCACCACTCACCAAACATCACACACCACCAACCACTCACAACTTGTACCTCTCGCTACTTCTCGCCACTTATCGTTTACTACCTCCCACTCGCCAGTCACTACTTCTCGCCACTCGCCACTTACCACTAATCACTCACCACTCACCGTTTACGACCTACCCCTCAACGTTCCCTCCAATTCGCCCTCCCTGACAAGCCCATCCCACATCACAGTCGCACTTGGCCCCTACCCGGAATACTTGTCCTCTCCGAAACCAGATGTCCAGCATGTTATCCCTAGTTCCCGATCCCATAAGAACGTTCCGTTCACTGGGTTCGGGACTCAGCTCCCTGAGAAGTCTTTCCTCTCTTTTTGGGTGGCCTTTTACCAAAAGTCTAGGTACGTCGACGGGAGCGACGGACGAGACTTTTGAAAGCTCCACTGTCAAAGGGAGTACTGTCAACACAAGACAGTCTTCTGTCCCTTCATGGAGCGATGTCCAATCCACTGTGTTTCCCGAACTCACAACGTTGCCCGGATCCTTCCCGCTTTCTCCCTCGGAAAAATCCTCAGACCCTTCAGGTCCAGTCACAGAAGATCTGCGAACAACGGGCGCAAGCGGTTTCGGCAGATCTACCGACAACAACGACCTCACCAACAACGGATCAACTATCATCGACCACCCATCGACCGATCTCCAACCCAAGGCCTCCCTTGATCAAGACAGAACCAACGGGTCTGCCATATCAGCATATCTCACTACCGGGGCCAGTTTTGCAGAGATGCCACCATCGGAAACGTGCAAATTCTTCGCCGGCGAATTCCGTGAAAAATCTTCAATGCACCCTTTGAAGGACCAAGACCTGCAAAGAAAGAGGATGGAATCGATGACTGGGACTGGGTGTGATGCAGGCATCAAATATGGTTCTTGGATCGCTCGACATATGGCAGCTGGATGGCAGGCCGAAATGGCCCGAAAGAAGAAGGAAGCCGAGAGAGAGAAAAACCAGCCCACCATTAGACAACTGACTGACATTCAGCATGCTCCAGCCCGCTCAGTCCCCAACTCAAATTGGAAATCAGTCGCGTCCACTGAGACAAAAAGCGCATCAGAGGTCTTTGCTGAATCCCGTGCAGGACACAGCTTTGTGAAAGTGCTGCAAGACCAAAGAAACTGGGGCCCTCACGATTTTCGACGGTTGCTTGAGGTTAGTTTCATGGCACAGTTACAAGGAAGTGATATAACCCACGATTATATACCGACGGACGTGACACAGAGCACGGTTGCATTCGCGAATTACATGAACGGAGAAGAATCAACAACCTCTGATGACGCTTGGCCCAAAGCCTGTGAACTGCATGGCCATGTGGTCAAGTACTTGCAGAAGCAGGACGATGAACTTGAATTTTGGGACCAGAAGCGGCGATCGAAGTTGGAAAGTGCGTCCGCACCGCCAACAGTCTCAGCAGGATCTGACATTTCATCCGGAGCTGCCACATCCTCAGGCTAGCCGCCGGATAGTTTCTGTAAATACCATTACCCATCCGACAACCCTCAAACTTCCACATCGGTTACTTTGACTTCGTCCTGGAGATTCGATTCAGTTTGTTGACCACCTCAATTTTAATTACCGGTTCGGAGGGGGTCTGGGAGAGGCGTCTTGGGGTTTGGGAGAGGCGTCTTGATTGTGAAGAAGTCCTGTTTTCTTGCCTGGAAGCTGGTTGAGATCGCGGAAGGACTGTGGACATCAGATACCAATTGTTCTTACAATTTTGTAGTATATTTATACATATTTCTGTTTTATGTTGTGAATATAGATCTAAATCAAGCCAGCTCGTAGCATGACGCCTCCGAAATCTTCGAATGACAATCCGCGGCCCTCGTGCTGCGACGAGAACAAAGACACCATATCTGTAATCTGCTCCATATCAGCCTGAAATTGATCATGACGGAGTATAAATCCTACCTCTTGATCTGTCCACATCTCCCCCAAAGACCTTACTAGAGCTTTCACCTCTTCTCGTCCCAGAACCCAACTGCCCCTTGTCCCTTCTTTTGATCCGGGCTTGATCATCTCCCAAATATCCTTCACCATATCTCTTTGCCTTGAAGTGAGCTTTGCTGGGCCTAAAGTTGCTTCCAAGGCTTTCTTGCCTCGCCTTGAAGGTCTTGCCGTCCGGCCATCTGTGCTGGATATCGCTTTCCCTTTGCCCTTGCCTTTTCCCCTGAACTCTGAATCATCTGACAGATCGGATAGACTCGATTCCGAGTCTTCTGTCGGCAACTCGAACGCATCTTCTCCTTGATCGTCATCATCTAGATCACCTCCCTCATCAACTCCTTCATCGGGGCCCATCAAGGCAGCACAGACCGCCCTAAAGTCTTTCTTCTCAACCCCGCCTTCTCTCTCTTCCTCTCCAGGCCGCTTCCGCCGTCGGACAGGCTCCTCATCGTCGCCCCATCCCGAAGCTGATGCTCGGAAGACCTGAAGTACATCTTCATCAGAAGGTAGTCCAAGAGATGTCAGGAGAGAGGGAAGGAGGTAGAGAGGTAGTTTGGCATTCGACGTAGAATTCGGTGTAGACGTGCCCGTCTTGTCTGGAACATCGTCTGGATCTTGCAAGAATCCACCACTATCTTCAGGTAGATCAAAACCCCCTGCGTCATCTGGTAGAAAGCCGCCTTGCGTGTCATCCGCGATGAATCCTCCTTCATCCCCATTGGAGACGAAACCTCCAGCATCATCGTCGAGGAACCCTCCTGCCTCGTCATCGACAACGAATCCACCTTGATCGGCTCCATTTAGCTTCTCTGCCTGGTCCACAGATACCTTCCTCCGCTTACTACCACCAGCCGTACTGCGGGCAATACCTCGCTCGAACGCCCGGTCAATAGCTCGTCTGAGCCGTTCTGGGAGCGCCAGGAACTCGGGATCGACATCTGCTCCAGCCTGAACAGCTCGACGAGACCGGGCAGACTGTGAGAATCAGCGATCAAGATCCGAGGCATACAGTGGCACGACTCACCGCCATGATGATCAGTACGCTACAGGCCGCAGCGCGCCCGTGAAATACTCGAGAACAAAACCACGAGTTGTCGATCTTTGGGGTGAGGTCATCGTATAGCGGAAGCAAAAATATCTTCTACAATCTCATTCAGGCACCATAGCGATGGAAACCTAAATTAGCAGCGTAGCACCCGGGGGATTAATATCATTAATGAGGGATTACAAATGGAGTTGTTATCGTATTAGGATTGGGTTTTGTATTGATTACGCCACCGCTGTTTGCGTCATGAAGGCCCAGTGGCTGTGAGTCTCGTGCAAGTCGGGCGGCCAATTCTTTGTTCTCTTGTTTTGTAACGCCCATACTTGATCTCTCATCTGTAACCACACAGCGCAACTACGCACGACGAGACTACGCTTACCTGTGCGAGCTGATCAACAATGTCTCGGACAACATCTTTCAAGCTTGTCTTACTGGGTATGTGTATACTCCCTTCATGGTATCCGGTCGATTCCGCCCAATTCTGTTGCGCAGAGATGCAATTGTTGACATCTTGATAGGCGAATCGGCAGTGGGGAAGAGTAGTCTGGTATTGAGATTCGTGCGTTCGAGGCTTTCTGACGAACGGTTTGGCTGATCGTATCGTCGTGAACAGGTCAGAGACGAGTTTTCAGATTTCAGGTGAGTGTTGTAGCTTGTCTCTCTCTTGCTTTCTTCCATCGGCCTTGATTTGATAGAATGTATGCTGACTTGTACCATAGAGAATCAACAATCGGTATGACTTTTTCTTAATCACGCGAGACCAAAGCTCACATCATCTTGCCTTTGTTCCGTAAATAGGCGGTATGTCCCCACACTGCTTTCGCTTTCAATGTAGAGCACTAGCTGATGTAGTCGCAGCTGCTTTCCTGACACAGACTGTCAAGCTGGACGAAACGACCAACATCAAATTTGAGATCTGGGACACCGTACGTCAAGCGTTTGATGGAAACCGTTTTGATTTAGCTGACACACCTGTCCACAGGCTGGTCAAGAACGTCAGTGGTGCTAGTCCTTTCGACTCATACTTTGCTTCCTCCAGACAAAAGACTGTGTCGTTGCTGACACGTATGTCGGTGCAGGCTACAAATCACTAGCACCCATCTACTTTCGGAACTCCAATGCTGCTGTCATCGTCTACGATATCACCCAAGTGCGTTCTAGTCCAATTCCACTAGAGATTCTCGCTGACCTCAATAGCCACCTGAGGTACGTAGTGTCTCCTGTTGTTTACTGTTTTTCTATTCCTGTCTTTATGTCTCGCCAGTATTAATGTCATCTTTGTTTCTCACAGACATCGTTCGAAAAGGCTAAATCTTGGGTCCGGGAATTACAACGTCAAGCGGATCCTAGCACCATCATAATGCTAGTTGGCAACAAGCTCGATTTGGCCTCTGCGCGCAAAACAACTACAGAGCTTGGACAGCGATTCGCAGAGGAAGAAGGACTATTATTTGCCGAAGCAAGCGCGAAGACTGGTGAAGGTGTTCAGGAACTGTTTATGGAAATCGGTATGTCGCTAAAAGCACTCCCACTCTCATTCATCAACCCGTCCATCTACATACATACTACTCACTCTATCTGCCTGCATGTCTGGTTTTGATGATGGTGATATTGACATTATAATCAGCCAAGAAACTTCCACTTGCTCCACCGCCTCAACGTTCAACACAAGGCGGCAAGAATGGCGTTAAAGTTCAAGGTCAGACGACAGAGATCCCTTCAGCTTGTAGCTGTTGAGTTCTTGGCTGGTGTATGATCCGCGTGTAATGTGATGAATGTAGTAGGATAGAAGGTTTCTGGATTTGATCATGTTGTGTAAAGGCTCTTCAATGGTTTTATTTTGGAATGTATACTTTAATCGCTATTTCAGATGGATATCCTCAACAATCCAAGTGCCGTTGATGCTTATTTATTTAAGAGTAGGTAGATAAAGTCAACGGCATTCGAATTCTCATTCACTTCAAGTGAGATGCCCAGACGCCTTTCCTCACATTCTCGCTCACGATCAAGAGCCTATTGTAAGGAATGAATGACATTGGGACATGTTCTGAACACGATAAGATGCATTCGTCATGCAATATGTACCAAGAAAGGATTGTACGGTAAATAAATGCTTACAATGGACAAAATCTCCCTCTCCCTTGAAACGTCTCTTGACCAACTTGTTTTCTACATCTATACGAGCTTCTGACTAGTTTCTCCATCTTCATACAGACGGCGTATCACCAGCACTACCACCAGCACTACCACCAGCACTACCACCAACACTGCCTCCTCCATCGCCATTCCCATTCCCAATGCCATTCTTCTTTGATCCAATCTTACCTTGGGCTCTAGTACTTCGTCCTATACCCATACCCATTCTCACAAGAGTTTCTATCGCCGCCCTGCCATTCTGTAATAAATCTTCATCCCATTTCAATACTCCTTTTTCAAACAAGCAAACTATCGTTGATCCACCTACATGTGACATCAGCACTATGCGATTTGGGGTGTAGAAGAAGAATCCTTAAAAACTTACCAAATGCAAAATACCCAAGTTCTTCAGTACGTTCAACGATTTCGCCCTCTTTACAAGTCGTCAATATACTTCCCACCACTGAGAATTCCAATCATCAGCCAAATCAACCACTTTTTTTTTTAAAAAAAAGGGACAACTCACTCATAGCTCCTATCCAGACAGTCATGACAGTTCCAAATTCTTCACTCTCGATAGGTACGACCTTACGCACGTTCTCGCCATAGACGTCGAGTGTAGTTCGGACAGCTTGAGGGTTGACTGTGTAATATTCGCCTTCGATAAAAGCAGATTTACCCACCCTACCACGAACGGGAGAATGGAAGCGATGATAATCCTGAGGTGCCAATCTATGCAGCTCATCAGTCTGCTCTTCTTCTCTTTTTCTCTTCTACTCCATATTGAAAAAGACTCTCACCTGAAAATACCAAGTGCACCACCATCATATTTGTCCCAAATATCCTTATATGTTGGACCAAGGAGTCTACCGACTGAAAACTCGCGACCTTTGATCCATAACCTCGTAGCCTCGCTCACACTCTCAAAAGCCATCATCCGACAATCCGCACAGCTGACCAAACGTCCTTCATTGCCTGGCTCTTCGACGGGACGCGCATCAGGTTTGAGTTTGCGATAGAAAAACTCGTTGAACGTTTTGAAACTCTCTAGGGGATCAAGGATCTCTGAAACATCCAGGTTGTGAAAAGCGATGAAGGATGGGATATCGAGCGCTGATGCTGGCGAGTCGTATTTCAGTCCTTGCTTGACCGATAGCGACTTGAGCAACCTCCGTGCTGTTCTCTGTCAGCATGATCTACTTTGCAGGACGATCAGTCAATTCACCTCTACCACCCTCCATACGGCTCTTGGCACCTTTATACAAGACCCTGATTCCCAATCGGACATACACTGCCATCTTCTCCTCCATCAACTGACCTGTCCTGCGATCCTGAACAAGGATGTTTGCCGAATTCGCACCCAGACTGTACGCACCAATGGCCACTTTATTGACCATACGCGTGAAGAACTTGCGTTGAGCCTGTGAAGACGTCACATAGTTGGCCGTAACAATCTTGTCGACGCGGGACCAGTCTGATGAGGCGCAAATAGCGAGATGCGTGACGATATCCTGCTCTGATTTGCGCGACAGACGTGGTCGATGACACAGCGGACACGTTCGGATGTTGATGATTCTTTCGCGCTCGTCGGGAGATTCTCCATCAACCTCGATCTCAGAGGCCGGCGAAGGGAGGTCCGTCTCCATATCAGAAGGTGTTATTAGCTTGATTGGTGCGTCGGTTGAATCGTCACTAGTGGCTGCCCGCTCCACCTTGACCGATGGAACCTCCTTATCCAGCGTGGCTTGATTGCCTGGCTGTTCGTCTTCCTGCTTAGTGTTTTCAAGGTACTCGGCCAATTCGCGCGCATCAACTGGACTTGATATCGAGTCTGGTCCTGTCATCTCCAGTCCATCGGCAGTCGGATTGGCTTGCACTGTCGGCGTGTGCATTCCCGTCACAGGCTCATCCCCGGTAACCTTCTCCTTCTCTGCTCGAGGTTTCGATGTCTCCCTCTCGAGACACTGGATGACTTCGTCGATTGTCAACTCGTCCTTGTCCACATTTTTGCCAAAAGTCTCAAAGTATCCGCCAATGGTGTGCGTGGTAAGCGTCGAGCCGAGGGAATCGAGCATGGCAGTGAGTTCAGTGTATGACATGGTACCAGTATCGTCCGTATCGTATTGCATTATATATTGTCGCCAGAACCGTTGTCGGAGTGCGTCGTACGGTTCATACTTTGCTCGAAGCGTCAATTTTGGAAAGTGCTTTGACTCCCATGGCTGATCCTTCTCGGTAGATATCGAAAGCTGATGTCACGTAAGTGATATTTACCCAAGAGACGAGGTTCGGCTCACCACGAATTCTCGCATTTCGTGCTTTCCATCTTCCTCCTTGCCATACAAACCCGTCTCAGGATTGGGCTTCGGAGCATCCGCCAACAACTCGCTCAGAGGCAAAGTGCAGCCTCCAACTAAGTCATTGCCCGAGACCTGTCTAATCAGCATGCCTCAGAAATATGTTGCTCGAAGGTCTCACCTTGTCCCAATCGAGCACGGTGAAGCGCACCGTGAAGGCACTCTCATGTTGGCGAACATGGAACAGCAGTTTTTCGTCCCAAGTCGGATTCAAGCTATGCCTGATGACCCGTGTCCTGAACACTTTTTTGCCAAAGGAAATGACGACAAAGGGGTCCATGTCGAAACCGATCTTGAACGCTGTTGTCATCAGCCATTGACCCCGGGGCTACAGGCTAGATTACATACAAGATTTGAATCTAGGCAGATCCGTGGCCGATTTGATCTCGACAAATACGATCCCCAAGACTTCTGAGCCATTCTGGGCATTGAAGTTGAAATCCTTCTTCGAGCGCTTGACTGTGGGTTTGGTCTGATCAAGCTTTGATTTCCGCCTGTTGAAGATCTTGCGCTTGGTTCCGCCCGGAGTTACAGCTCCAGGAGTTGGCGGTATAGACACTGGGGCCGAGGTGGTCTCGGTGCGTATTGGGCGATCAAAGTATTCTGGCAGGGATGATTGCCGGTTTGGCGTCTTGGGCACAGGTTTCGGTTGAAGTAGGCCGGCGGTTTTTGGTGGCTCCTTTGGGGCTGGGACACCAGAAGTCGAGGCTGCATAGGTTCTCTCCACAAGAGTTTCAGAGTCTCCCGGGCTTTCCGAGATCTGTAAAGCGCCAAGCTCTTCGTCCAGAGCATCCTCGAATTCGTCTTCATCGGATGAACTAGACGAGAGGCCGTCATCCGCAAGCAGATCCTCGTCGTCCTCGTCGTCTTCATCATTCTGCACCAAAGTAGAACCAGACGAGGGGGATATGATGGCTGCTGCAGCGGAATGAAGGAGAGCCATCGCGCCGTGTTCTTGTACTGAAGCCGCTGCAGGAGCTAGTGGTGCAGGCCGGGAACGCATCTTGATGGTCCCGATTCCTTCGTGCTAGATACTATCAGTCATACTATCATGTCAGCCTGAGTGGATCAACTTACCGCAGGAACTCCTAGAAGACCGACTTCGCCTTTGCCCACATTACCGCGTTCCACAAAAGCGCTGTAGATCGTCCGTACTTTTCGGAGTGTTTCTTCAGTGAAGGCGGCTTCCTTAGGAGGCAGGAAACCAATCTGAAGTGAGACAGTTCCGGTGACTTTGTGTCTTCGGCGAGTGGACAAGACGCCTTGAGTTAAGAGCTGCGAGTACCTGAGCGCTGTCCACAGGTCTGCAGAAATGAGGTTGGCTCACCGGTAGAGAATCACTCCATAGTTGAGGATCGTCCTTGGGAAACCATTCGTCCATGGGCACTGAAAACTCGCCCATGTATTCCTTGCGCATCAGATCCTGTTTGTCCGTCAGCATTCTGAGCACTAGTAGAGTGGGTATCTGCCCAACACTCACCTTGTCCCAAATGACGCCTTCCAATCCACGACCACCCACCATGCCTGCCAAGCTGAGGTACAGTGGGAAATCAAACGTGCTCCCGTTAGCTGGGAAGGTAGGATTGAGAGACTTCTTGACGACTGGTGTACTGCTTCGAGTAGCTGGAGGAAGGACGAGAGTGATGAAACTGGATTTATCAGTACGGTCCAGCTTGATACTCGGTCTGTGAAAAACTGACGGATCACTCATTCCTGATCTATCTTTCGCCACGAGTCCCTCGGCCTTGACTACCCGCACGCGTATCCATGCTGCAGGTTCCTCACCATCAAGTGGCTTTCGTGGACCTCGGGCGGCGATAGCGATCTGCGCCGGTGTGAGTGCCGCGGTGCTATTCACATTGTCTAGGTGCTGATGTCTTCTTCGTCGGCGGACAGAAAGTTTACGTATAGAAGATGCATCGTTCGTGCTGGCTATCGACACTGTATCGGCAGAGACTGATGGGTGTGGAGAAGAAGTGCGAGTCAAGGGTCGGAAAGTGGACGCAGCTAGTTTGAGTGGTTTTGAGGCGAGTCGACGTAGACGAGGTTGCTGTTGCTGCTGCTGCTGCTGCTGTTGAGGCTGCAGTGTACTGGTTTCGCTAACGCTTGCGAGCGATTCTTGCTTTGGTGACATGTTGAATGAAACGATTGGTGTGAAGGTCAAGACAAGCTGGGAGTGGGAGACGGGGAGCCATCAACACATCCTCGATGGGGTTTGCAGGGCGACTGAAGAGCGAGCTGAAAGGAGGGAAGGTCTGATTGATTGGCAAGATATATCTCCCAGTGGTATTGATGGATAAAGATACAGATGGAGTGGATGAGAGGCTATGTCTGCTATGTAACGTGATACAGTTCAAACAGTACGAGCTATGCCCCACCGCCCTTTTTTGGATCATCTAAGAATAAGACTACGAGAGACTACTGAGCTCATCGTGCCTGAGGGCTCGAAACCACTTCCCGCCGAGGCATGACGTGGCATTTTTGAGGTGAGTATCACTCCTTCTCTCTCTCTCCGGTACTGCTGAATAGCCGGTTTGGTGAGTGAGTTAAAGAAAGAGAAGAAAGATATCATAAGCATTCGACGTCGACGTTGACTTGTAAACAGGTCACAGCAATGTCGACACAACCACTCACAC
The DNA here is from genome assembly GCA_002105065.1 of Naematelia encephala. Taxonomy (NCBI): domain Eukaryota; kingdom Fungi; phylum Basidiomycota; class Tremellomycetes; order Tremellales; family Naemateliaceae; genus Naematelia; species Naematelia encephala. The sequence continues at coordinate 57,914 of MCFC01000073.1, forward strand.
CGTTCGGCTCGGCACTTGCTGGTGCTCTCGGTGCAGTATTCTCCAATGCGTACGTGTCTATCTTCTTTAGTGCAATAAAAACCCCTGGACTAACTATGTCTACCAAGTGTCGTCTACCCACTCGATACGGTCAAGACGCGCCTTCAAGCTCTACCTACGAGTTCTACCCAGGACCAACCCGTTATCGCAAGCACAGATGTCGAGAAAGGCTCGAGACATGGTAGTGTGCCGAGCGGCGTTCCTGCGCATTTAGTCAAGCGACTACGCAGATTCAAGATGCTGTCGTTGCTCTTGACGATTATACGTACCGAAGGACCAGGTGGTGTTTTCAAAGGTTTCAGCGCCAACATGTTGAACACCTTTTCTCAGCGTGAGTCTCTCATCTTCTATTCGCTGTCGTAACAAGTCTTTAGTCTCCTCTATTCACAGTCATAAGACTTTAGTCTGTCTCCGTTCTCATCAGACTTTACCCTTCTAATCTTCTCTTCAGACATATCATCTATCTATCTGCTGTATCTCTTCAACTGTTCTTGTTTGGATGTGTTCAGATACTAATCGAACCTCATGTAGAATTCGCCTACTTCTTCTTTCATACCCTCCTACGAACTCGAATCCTAGCCTCGCGTCCCGCATCTCCTCCACCTCGTCTATCTACTGCTCTAGAGCTCTTTCTTGGAGCATTGGCAGGTGCATTAGCCCAAATCTTTACCATACCCGTAGCAGTGATTGCTACTCGTCAACAGCTTTATACTCCACCTCGACCTCCAATCCAACAACCTACAGCTTCTCAACATCCTAATACATCCTCAAGTTCAACTACTTTGCCCATCTCAACACAACAATCTAGTCCAGGATTCACTGAAACAGCTAAAGAGATCATTCAAGAATCAGGATGGACGGGTCTGTGGACAGGTTTGAAACCAGGTCTAGTCCTTACTGTGAATCCAGCTATAACATATGGGGTATTCGAGAGATTGAAATCTGCTGTTTTGGCTGGAAGAGCTGGTGCGGATGCCAGATTGGGTGTAGGAGAAGCTTTCTGGTTGGGTGTGGGAAGTAAGACGTTGGCTACTGTTGTTACTTATCCTTATATCTTTGTGAGTCTAAGTCTCTACGATACTTTACTCGAGTCACCACACCGGTACTTTCTCATGAGGGATGGCGTGCTGACTTGGCTGGGTGATATAGGCAAAAGTAAGATTACAAGCTAAAACAACCGATAACGACGACAAAGAAGACGACACCACCACCGTTTCTACCGATGCAATAGAGTCAACGAAAAATCAAGATATCGATGGTGATGAACAAAAAACATCGCAATCTCCTCTAATAGCGGCTGATAAGAAACAAAATCGACAAAGAGGTGCTATCCCACTCTTGATGCAAGTATATAAACAACATGGTTTTGCAGGATGGTATCAAGGTCTTTCTGCCCAGATTGTCAAAGCTGTACTATGTCAAGGTATGTTATCTTGTCATCTTTCTTTCTTTCTTTCTCTTTTTCAATCCCTCAATCCAGTTCCCTCGTACTGTCGAAAGGAGAAAATCGACTGTAAAGATAATACATACGGTCGTCCTAAATCAAAAATATGATCGTTTTGAAAATCTAGTCAGAGATGAAGGCTGATTGTTGATAGGTATATTGTTTGTCTCAAAGGATCAATTCGAGGTTTACGCCGCTATTATTCTCGCTATCATGACTCGATTCAGACAGAGGTTGTTCAAGTAAGACTTTAGGATCGAGGATTATCAAACTCGTTGCTTGCAAGTAGATTTTGACATTGACAATTCGTTGTCAGAATTAGACCAGATGCATCGGTTAGTCAGTATTCTTGATATGAGACATAAGACATAGATAGACACAGGCACAGACACAGACACAGACACAGACACAAAGAGCGCATTAAAAACAATCCATTTCTTCGAGACAATTAAGCATTAAAAAGCAATCATTTTCGAAAACACCTACACCTAGATACCGAAATTATTCTATCAGATATTCACATGACACAACCAGCCTCCTCGCTCATTCTTAATCCTTGGCACGAGTCTCACTCTTGTCCCTCCCTGCAGCCCGACTCAAGCTCCGCAGTACGTTTCCCAACATTCCATGCTTCTCCCTTCCGCGCTCACCATCTGCTGGCGAGTGTTCCTTTGACGGATGAATGAAATTTCCAGCGCCACTATGCGTTGTCAGTTTTGCCAGACTCGATTTCAATTGATTACTCACCCTTTACCAACAGTGTAACCGCGTTCTACATCGTGTTCATGGACCTTTGCATATGCGTCACGCTCCTCTTGTGTCAAAGTGGACATATCGACGTGGGTAACTGGTCGACCAATATTGCCTGCTCCTCCTTTTCCTGTCGAGTGACTAAGTCCGTCAGCCTAAAGAACCGGGACACCCTATTTTCTGATTCGCGATCTGGGTTGTGGAATGTCGGTTGTGGGCTGTGGGTTTTGGGTGGTCGGATGTGCGCTTGTGAAATGTAACTCACGGAGCAACTTCCTCTTCTGCCGAGTGTCTCGCAGCAATATCAGCCTCGTAACGCCTTACAGCAGCTTCCTTCTGAAGGTCTACTGGAGTTTGTGGTCTATCCTCTACGATATTTCCAAAACCTCCTCTTCCGACGCCGTGAAGATCATGGTGTTCATGGTGATCTCGAACTGCTGAGCGAGAACGAGATTTGGATCGTGCGATATTTCCTGCACCTCCACGACCGGTAGAGAATGGTGCTTCAGCTTGACGACCTCGTCGATCAGCTACTAGTTGGTCTTGTAGAGCGTCTTCCCTTGCTTCGGCAATCACATCGCGAGGTCGAGAAGGGGATCGAACGTTGCCTGCTCCACCACGACCGGAGTGAGTGACCTAGGATACGAGTCAGCAAAGCAGCAAAGGGGAACAGCAGTAAAGGGGGAAAGTAGCAAAGCGGGAAAGTAGCAAAGGGGAACAGCAGCAAAAAGGGAAAAGTCAAAAGCCAATCAAGATAATGAGAGATAGGGAATGAGTAACTTGAGACTCACTCGATCATGAGATCCATCACGAACTTCTCGTCCTAGTTCAATGCCAGGTGTAGTCTCAGGGTCGACACCTCTAGAAGGAGACCTGATAAGATTACCAGCACCTCCACGTCCTGTCGATACCTGAGTCAAAGTATTAGCAGCCATAGATTGATTCACTGTATAGGAAAGAAAGAAACGAGAGCGTTCCAGCGTTTCGTCGAAAGAATCCCTCCCAGAACAAGAACAAAGAACAATAATCTGATCAGAAGATAGAATCAACGTACGACAGGTTGACGTCCTCTTGCAGATTCAAGGTCTGACATGGTTGTTGTCAAGGATATTATATGATTCGCTACTACAACTGTGTATGACTAGAAGAGATGAGAAAAGAGTGAAAAACAAAAAAAAATTGTAAAGTAGAGAGAGACAGAATACAAGATGAGTGGCGGATTGGATTGGATCCGCGGAGAGAAGAGAGAGAGAGAGAGGAAGAGGGGGCGGGATCAAAAGTTTTTGGGTTTCTGGTATGGAGAGAGAGGGGGCGATGACGCAATTCCAAGGGTGAAAAAAGGTCCGAACAAGGGGGAAAGTCTCCGTTACTCCGTACAGATCGGAGACACCAAAGAAGAGAGGTACGAAGTAATTGTTGTAGTAAAGAGTTGACAAGATGAGCAGGAAGGATAGCTTGGCACTTTCGGTTTTCTCTTGGTCTTTTCTCTTTGTCTTTGTCTCTTGCCGCACTGGGCTGGCAGTAAGGGATCTAGACCTTTTTCCAAAAGTAGTTCTCGGCAATTGAGTTTCTATACTCTGATTGGCCAGAACAGACATCAAGAAAAGGAAAGGGAAAGAGCCTATCTCGATCTCCGATCTCGTTCGATTTCGTTTATTTTGAAAAAGATAAGAGAAAACCCCCCACACTCACTTTGATTGTGAACCGAACAAGACGGGCGAAAGGGGCGTTTCTTTTCTTCTCCTTTTCTAATAGAAGATGTATCAATTACGTGAAAGTATGATACCATTTAAAAAAATCGACTCGATGATTATTGAGTCCAGACTTAGAGGAAGAAGGATACCAACTTGAGACCAGACATAGAGAAAGCAAGATAACTACAGTACCGGCTTGGACCTATATGCCTGTCACTTGGGTGCAACTTAACTTAATGGGCCGAATGAAATACATCCTGCATATAGGACATGTCTCTACTCTAATATATTAAAAGCGCGCATCCCCATTGCTTCTCATCCCTTCCATTCCATTTCCATGCGCGGGTAAAGAAGCCAAAAACAAAGACAGTGCAGAAATCCGAGTTTCAAGGTAACGAGACAAGAGAGGCGAAACGAGGTATTATATACCTGTTTTTTTTATCGTGGCAGATACGATGAGACGATTATAGAGGGTTGGTTATTCAGGTCGGTCGATGCAGGTACCAGTCATGTCAAGTTATCGTATTGCACTTAGACGTCAACACGACCACCACCGGCGTGAGCGTTTCCAACAGCAGATGGAGACACCTTTTCGTGGCTGCCAGTTGCCGAGTCATCACCTGCACTGTCGGAGGCGAGAACGTCTCCCGAAGTCGTGCGGGGCTTGGACTCTACTCGGTGAAGACGGAGCTCGGGGTCGGTTCCAACGTAGTCGTACGAGAATTCACCCAAGTACGCATCATCGATACCGACAATCTCTGCCTCCTCGGAAGATCGTAGACGCAATCCAGGGATGAAGTGCATGATCCAGAGAATGGCAGAGGTGATGACGAAGGACCAACCAAAGCCAGACAGCATGTCGGAGATTTGGTAGCCGAGTTGGACGTAGTGGTGGTCAAACCAACCTCCGGGAATAACAGTGATACCATCGAATCCAGCGACAGATGCCTGGGCAAAGAGACCAGTCATGACACAACCGACCATACCGCCGATAGCGTGAGTCGCAAACACATCGAGAGTGTCATCGACGTTGAGGAGGAATTTAAGCTTAGTTGCAAAGTTGCAAACGAAGCCAGCCATGAATCCAATGGCGACAGCAGCTGGAGAACCGACGAAGCCAGAGGCAGGGGTGATACCGACGAGACCGGAAATGGCACCGGAGCAGAAACCAACGGCGGACCATTTGCGCTCAAGACGCCAATCGAGGATCATCCAAGTGAGACCGCCAACCGAAGCAGCAAGGTTGGTGACGATACATGCTTGGACGGCACGGAGGTTGGCAGAGAGAGCTGAGCCACCGTTGAAGCCGTACCAGCCGAACCAGAGCAAGACCGTGCCGAGGATGACATACGAGGTGTTGTGGGGCTTGTACGCGAGACGCTCGGTTCCGTATCCACGTCGCTTGCCTAGGTAGACTGAGATGGCGAATGAAGCGGTTCCCGAAGAAATGTGCACGGGTGTACCGCCAGCAAAGTCGAGACCACCAAGGATGAAAGTCCATCCGTTGGGGTTCCAGGTCCAGCTTGCGATTGGGCAGTAGACAAGGGTGAGCCAGCAGAAAAGGAAGACCATGACAGGTCCAACCTTTGCTCGTTCTGCGAAACCACCAATAGCGAGAACACCAGTAATGACCTGATTTTAACGAGAGATCAGTGCTTGTACAAAGTCTGAGTGGACTGATCGACTCACGCAGAACATGCACTGGTAGACACAGAAGAGGATGGCGGGGATACGGCTAGATCCTACGGAAGGGGCATCCAAAACACCCTTCAAACAGAAATAACGGAGATCACCAAGGAATCTATCGATCCGTAAGCTTTTGCGACTCTTTGGATTTTTAAGCCACCGCCGACGCGTAAACTCACTTGTTCCCGGTATCGGAGAAGGCGAGAGAGTAACCCCAGAAGAACCATTGGAATGAACCGACGGCGACACCAGCCATGGAGAGGAAGAGCATGGACAAAGCGTTTTTACGACGCAGCAGACCAGAGTAGAAGTAACCGACACCGGGAATCATGATCCACACGAGTGCGGTGGATGCCAAGACTACGCGGGATGATCGTCAGCTTCTGATTCGTGGTATTCCCTTGCTCCCCAAAGATGACACAAGCCCAGGTGACTCACCCCATGCCATATCACCCAAGTTGAAGATGATTTGATTTCCATCGGCGTCCAACTGAGATGAGATGAGATCGCCCGATGTGGAAGTGTAGGTGGCGTTGACCATGATGGGCAACTGAAAAGATGGGTGAAGAAAGAGATGAAAGTGCTGTTTGTCTCTCAAGTGATCTATCAATGACCCTTTCTACAGATCCAGATCACGATCACTAGGAAGGAAGAAGGGGGAAGAAATCAACGACAGGAAAAGAAAATGTAAATAGTAAAAGAGACAGACTCTGGTACCTATATACGATGGCGGCTACCAGGTATCGGGAGGTCAAGGAAAGAAAGAAAGAAAGGGTTTGGGAAAAAAAGGGGTTTTTTTTTTGGGTAAAGACCCGTGCTCTTTCCCCCTTTGGCTGTCTTGGCTCTGAAAGTTGTACCTGTGTGCGTTTGATTGGCTACTCCAACAGAGGTGCTATCAAATTCGGAATCAACCAAAGACGACTGAAAAATCGGCCTTTGCCTATATACATTGAGGGGCAAAAGCAGAGAGACAAGACAAAATGGGCTGACCCTGGATTCAGGGGAAAACCCCATTCCTTATCTCTAGCTCGACGCGCCTGATTGGTTGAGATCCCCGCTCTACCGAACCATGCCTTATCGCACCTACGTACTCCTCTCGTTTTTATCCGCTGCTCCCCCCTTGTCTGCTCGGCACCAAAGATCTCCGCTCTCCGATATCCGTAGGACCTAGATTTCCCACCTCACGTGCACTATACACTATGCTTGGATAACGCGTTCGCGCCCGAATAGTATCGACTCGCGAATCGCGAATACAACGTAAAAAAAGAACAAGATCGTAACAATCACTGAGTGATTCGATAACCTTAAGATCGTCACGGATATTGTGACAGGTCACGCATGTACGAGCTTACTTGACTGGTACCAGTAGTGTCGCGTTGAAAGCAGCTGGCAAAGCCTAGACGCACGTCCTCACAGCTTGTTTAGTTTTTCAATCTGCAGCTGTAGCGCAGTTCATTTATTCCATTTCTGCAGTATCATTGACTTCTCAAGCCCCGCCCGGTTCAGAATGAATCAATTCCGTTCCACGCACACACACACACACACATCTCCCGAAGCCCACTGTTTTGATGCTATTTACCGATCACAGGTCATGGATCTCGGCACCTTTTGCCCTCAGGGTAACATACCACAGATGGGTCTCAGCCAGAATGATCATACGACCTCTTCCTGCAAACTGCACCAACCGACTTGATCAGCCACTCACTCTGCCTTGAATCTCGTCACGAAAAAAAGAGAAGCAATGTTATAACTTACCTGGAAATTTGCCACTACGCCTCCTACAAAGATCTTGCCGATGAGTTTGCCTGATGGATTCCAAACTGCCACGCCGTCGCCGATCCCAGCATATACATTGCCCTTGTCATCGCAGTGAATCCCTAACACCGTCAGGAAAATATCCTGGTTGGGGACATGTTGGTGATTGACTGACCATCTGGAGATCCGACAGAAATATAGGCAAATAGCTGACGATTGCTCCACGTTCCATCCTGGGCAACGTCGAAGCGATATCTACATGCCGTGTCAACTGGAGCTATTCCTAATGGTAATACCGCTCACATGGTTGCTGGAGCTGTATAATCGTTTCCGTAAAAGCCCTGACCAGCTTTATCAGCGAAACATTTTGATGAACGTTTATCAGCGCGGTCACTCACACCAGAAATACCTGTGTCCGCGATATACGCATGCCTTCCACTTGGACTGAAAGCGATCCCTATCGAAAGCAAGTCAGCTTACTACAAAAATCGAGACCGTCCCAGTGCCAACAGTCACTCGCGTTACCTCTCTTCCACGAATCGTAGCAGAAAGGCTCTGATTGCAAACTGAGGAGGAATCGGTCAACTTACCGTTCGGTTTATCAAATCCATCCGCAACTGCGCGGACCTGTCCACTCTTAGAATCAAATCGGTAGACCTGACTGCGCAGCCCTGGTTTAGGTCTGAAATCCTGTAAATGTCCATAAACCGTATCGGTAAAGTAGAGCTCGTGATTACGTGGGTTCGTAACGACATCATTGAGAGAGTTGAATTGACGACCGTGGTAGTTATTCAATAACACTGATGGTGGTCAGCTTCTAGCTCTCAGGTACATTTCGAATGGTTAAAGGCCAAAGCTCACCAGTTGTATTATGTGGTTCGAGAGGGTTCATAAGTACCAGACCAGTGGTGATTTCATCTCCCTGTCCTTCGGCACAGAATACAATCTGACCATTCCAATTCGTTGCTCCTATTCAGACCAGCCCTTGTCAGCCCTTTACCGAAACCCAACCCCAATCTATATGGTTAACAAGTCTACTAACCATTAGGATTGACTATCCCTTCTGATCCATCGGAAACAACATCGATTTGAATTTTCTCTCCCTTGTCTTCCAGCCTGATCCGTTCGGCCTGTTGTAGATCTATCTTCTGTACTATTGCGGATTTGGCCATGCCCGTTCCAGCAGCTTTGGCACCTGCATTTTGAGCGAAGAAGAATTCGTCGGTCGGTGGGTACCTATACGAAAGAACCCGTGGATTAGCTTTATTCCCAAGGATAAGTGTGATGTGTGAGCCGGGCCATGGGTATGAGAAGGGAGACTAAGGTCAGATATAAAGAGGGAGGAAGCCGGTGAGAGCTATAAATAGGGAGGAAGGGGGTTTAGGGAGAGGGAGAAGGAACAGAGAAAGAAACATACCATGCGGTAGCTTCATGGAAGAGTGGATCCACATCTGTTTCGGCAATGAGGGTCATTGTAGGATATAGACCGATGATAGGTAAGAATTCAGGATCATATACGTGGAAAGGTCTAGCTTTCATGCTCTCGTTAGTCAGCCCAGGAGGGACCCAGATCTATATTAAAGCATTGAATCAGCAATTCTCCAAGTCCAGCACACCACCTAGATTGGGTTTTCGTATGAAAGGTGGGATGAAGGTCAAATTATATGTGTGTGTTTGGAGGCAGGGGTATTTGGGAGAGAGGAGAGAGCAAGCGAGATGCACACACATGTACAGAGAGGGTTTAGAGGATGGGGAGAGAGGATGGGAGGAAGAGACAGAGAGGAAGAGGATGATTGGGAGGGGAAAGACAAGGACATACCATCTTTCCATGATGTTTGTGTGGAGGAGGCACGAATTCCAAGACGTTATATTCCTTCAAATCGATTCTTTGTGAAGTATCGGGAAGTATCAATCCATCAAAACTCTTAGGTGTGATCTCTCGCATCCTCCCTTTCATATAGATCCAAGCACTTCCTAGACCGACCAAAAGTACAGCTAGAGCAGGCCATAATTCTCCCCATGTGAATGGTCCTTGTCCAGGTGGATATTCCTTTTTACGTCCGTGTCGACCAGGACCAGTAAGTGTCAATAACTCGGATTCAGTTATGACTTTTATACCGAGATTATGCGCTATAGATAATGATGTCGTTTCACCTTCGACACCTTTAACAAGGTACGTCGTTTCTGATGTAAGAGCATCCGTAACTTGTCTTTATGAAAACAACAATATTAGCCTCTCATACCGTTTTTGGCTTCTGGATTTGGATATGATATGGAATTGGCGTAGCTGCCTGAGGATAGAGCGTGTAGCGTGTGTATAAATGGGACTTACCCTCCTTTTTGTTGAATCAATCTTTGAGCTTCTTCATGTGAAAGTGAATCGAGATGGCCGGTGAATGCAAAAGAAGAACCACTGAGATTTGGAGGAGCGAAAGACGGTTGGATCGTTGTACCGGGTGTAGTGGTACTCGCACCACCGCCGGAGACTGCAACTCGTTTCCTACTCATCTTGCTGATTAACAAGTGAGATTTTCCAGCTGGACGACGTAAATCTAGGGCAAACACTACGAGAAGGAGATTACCGGCACTTGGGAAGTGGAGGTTCTACTCCGGCTCCGAATTGGCCGTTTGACGGCCCTACAGTATCGTATCGGTCAACCTCAACCATGCATACAGGTTCGTTGTGTTATATGCATTGTATAATCCATGCTAGATACAGAGCACTACCGCTTGCCCCTCACTACTACCCTCTTCATTTTTGGCTGCTTCTCTTTAGCTCCTTCCTCAGCACCTCCAATCGCCGGCAACCCCTTCTTCTTATTTTCTTTCTCCTGCTCCAAATCCCGCTTGATGGAGCTCAATGCCACACCTGTGGGTATGACTGGAGAGTGGAGAGGATATCGTTCATCGACTTTTGGTAGAACTGGGGCCCGAGGAGGATGTGAAGGTTGGAGGACTGGCGGGATGATTTTCGTCGACGATGGTTTGGACGATTTGGAAGTGGATTTTGATTTTGATTTTGGATTGGATTTGCTTTTCGAGGAATCTGTACTGGATCTAGACTTGGATTTGTTAGGGGGGTGGGAAGCGAATGAGATTGAAGGATTCGCTTGACGGATCTGTTCAGCAAGGTGGATATATAGCTGTGTTCCTGTGGGCCTTGTTAGCTAGGCAAAAGAGGGATAGAATATGGCGAGAGGATCTCACGATTCTTAATGATTGGATTGTGAAAGCGACCGTTCACACTGATCTGGACTTTAAGCCGTCCAGGATTCTCCCAATCTGCAGGGTGTATCTTGTCGGGCTAGGATCGCATAAGTTACTGTGCTACTTCAGGGGGGACACATCGTACCTCGAGCACACTAGGCAGTCCTAGAGATCGGCACGCATGGCTAATTTGGGTTGCTTGCGGCCACCACGATGCCAATTTCCTCGGTATTCTCCGTCCATCGCCTATCGACACTTTGGCATCAAAGTATAGTGGATACACGGAATACCATCTGTCGACAAATCAGCTCAACGTTTTTTCTCGCCTGAGAACGCTCAAAGACTTACGCCTTGTACACGCTTGGATCCTGAGCCAGTGTAGCGTTTCCAAACTGCTTCCTGAGAAGTTCCATACGTTCCGCCTCGGCTTCCTGAAACTTCATCATGTCGCCCATGAAGCCTCCCATAGGTGTGTTAGGGTTGATCGGCGGTTGGCCTGGAATACGCCCAAGTTCTCCGGGTTCTTGTCGCATGGTCATCTTGCCCTTACCGCTACTGGATGAAGACGGGGCTTGTGGTCGTTCTGGTGCTATCGAATTTTCACCAAAGATTCCTCTTCCTTGGTCGGCAAGCTTGCCCAAATCCATATCATCCTCAACTTCATCTTCAGATGTGATTTCCTCGAGAAGAGCACCGCGTTGGCCTGTATTGGGCAGACCTCTGGAACGGGATGATGAGGATGATGGAAGTGGGAGATCGGTATCGTCGTCGAAGAAGTCCTCGACGGTAGGCATGATGTTTGATCAGCCTCTTCAGTGGTGAATGTAATGATGATAATCAATATGGACAGAATACATGGGCAGCAATTGGCTCTGGATGATCGGCGTTATCTTGAGTGTGGCACTTTTGGAAGCGGTGGGGCCCGCGTCTCAAGACTCGCCCTCTGTGTGTCATGGCAGTCACTTTGTGACCCATCTCTTAGCTCTTTCCAATCTTCATCAGTCCAAATACAACTCTATTTCCCAACGTAGCAGGATCTACGACACGCGACGGCCTATATCCCCCTCCCTCATTGACCCGGGAAGAAAACCACCAGGTCAATCTTCCTCACCCCCCGCCACCTCATTATGGCTTCTCCTACCACCCAAACCAAGAATGCAATTGCAGCCATCGCCAACCGCGCCAACTTCCAGATACCAACCATCGATTTTACCCAACATCAGCTCGAGAGTGGAGAAACAGTCAGCACGACCGAACGCGTCGTCAAAGATGTGAGTAGATGTGTTGCAATCATCTTTGTTACTCGCTTCAAGGGGCCGTGCGGTGCTGGCGCGTCCGTTATGATCAACCTGGGCTCCAGGGCGTCTCTGGTCGTTTTGACGCAGATGTATCACTTGGTATCTATCCAAGTGATCCGTATAGAAGAGGAGGCTTTGTTGGAATGGGCTCACGCGACCACAACTACCGCTGTCTGTTCGGAGTCTGATGCCCCCTTCCTTCTCTTTCTTAGGTCCAAGCTCCAGCGATGTACGTTCCCACCGACGAGCAGTTCTGGTCAAAAACGGATCGGACAAAGCCCGACATTGCATTTCTCAAGAATCACTTTTATCGGGAAGGACGATTAACAGAGGAGCAAGCGCTGTATATTCTTGAAAAGCGAGTTCATCAATCACTCCCCACAACAGCTTCATACTGACGATATAATGCAGGGGCGGGGAGCTTCTGAGATCCGAGCCAAATCTTTTGGAGGTAGATGCGCCAATCACTGGTCAGCCTTCTTTTCATTGACTTTTATCGATACTCAACTGACATCCCAGTTTGCGGAGATATTCATGGACAATATGTAAGGCGCATGACGATATTGCAAGAGAGCTTGAATTGACCGTTTGCAGTATGATCTGATGAAGCTTTTCGAAGTGGGAGGTAATCCTGCAGAGACACGGTACCTGTTTCTGGGTGATTATGTTGATAGAGGATATTTCTCCATCGAAGTCAGCTCGTCCCCGCTTTCATGGCGGCCTAAAGCTGACCAAGTATTTAGTGCGTCCTTTACCTCTGGTCATTGAAGATGTGGTATCCCGACACTCTGTTCCTCCTTCGCGGTAATCATGAATGCCGCCATTTGACCGATTATTTCACCTTTAAACTTGAATGTGAGCCTTCATTGCACCTTGTCATGCTTCAAGCTCACCGTAATGTAGGCAAGCACAAATACTCGGAAACGATATACAACGCCTGTATGGAGAGCTTTTGCAATTTACCCCTCGCTGCCGTCATGAACAAGCAGTTCTTATGTATCCACGGTGGTTTGTCACCGGAACTTCAATCACTTGACGACCTCCGTTCAGTAAGCTCTCCGTTTTGCGCTATTCATTGGGCACACGCTCATGTCCAGATCAACCGATTCCGCGAGCCACCAACACAGGGCCTTATGTGCGATATCCTCTGGGCAGATCCTCTGGAGGACTTTGGGACCGAGAAGAATGCCACAGATAACTTTGTTCACAATCACGTTCGAGGATGCAGCTACTTCTTCACGTAAGCTACTAGCCGCTGAGCTCGCTCGCAAGCTGACAGAAGCCCGCAGATACAACGCGGCATGCCAATTCCTTGAGCGAAACAATCTGTTGTCCATCATTCGGGCACACGAGGCTCAGGACGCTGGGTTAGTCTATTCTATCATCAGTGACTACCAGCTGATGATTTGAAGGTACCGCATGTACCGAAAGACCAAAACTACCGGCTTCCCCTCTGTCATGACCATCTTTTCTGCTCCAAATTATCTTGACGTGTACTCGAACAAAGCCGCAGTACTGAAGTATGAGTCAAACGTCATGAAGTGAGCTTCCGTTTCTTCGTGATGAGGTGCAAGCTCACCTTCTCCAGCATCCGCCAATTCAACTGCACCCCTCACCCTATTGGTTGCCCAATTTTATGGACGTCTTCACCTGGAGTCTACCATTCGTAGGCGAGAAGAGTGAGCTCCAGCGTTTATATGGAGATAATAATTGACGCCTGGCAGTTACCGACATGCTCATTGCGATCCTGAACTGCTGCACCAAGGAGGAGCTCGAAGAGGAGGAAGAGGGTACACCCATGGTCATCACACCAGAGACACCAGAGGCTCCCGGTGAGGCAATCAATTTCTCATTCGGAATGCTGGGGCTGACGACCTATAAGAGGAGACAGTCGACGAGTCAACGGAACGCCGGCAGGTCATCAAGAACAAGATTCTGGCTGTTGGAAGGATGTCGAGAGTGTTCTCCTTGTTACGGTCAGCTTACTGATTGCAAATGGAGCCTTAGCTGATGCGACAACAGAGAGGAGTCAGAGAGAGTGTCCGAGTTGAAGAGTCTGACTGGCAGCGGATCTCTGCCTTCTGGTATGCTGGCAAATGGTGCAGAAGGGATCAAGGAGGCAATTCAGGGCTTTGACGATGCGTGAGTGGCAAGACATCTGTCAAGGTATTTGGAACTGATAGACGTGTAGACGCAAGAGTGATATTGAGAACGAGCGTCTGCCACCTGATATCATTGATGTGAGTAGTGAGAACGCATTTGATCTCTGGCTTATGTGTAATCTTAGCCCGACAACGACAACCCCGCATCACCGTCCGGTTCTGCTCCACACACTCCGGAAGAGCCTGTCTCGCCAACTATGGAGGAATCGCCAGGTGCGACGCCGGGCACTCCGAGCTCGAGTGGTCCACTCAACGGCATGCAATGGCGCCGGGGACATTCCCGCCAAACGTCATTGGGAACGACCAAGACATCGCCTTCAACGCGACGGAGGAGTCTTGAAAACACAATGCACCTTATTCGCGACGTTGTGGATGGACGAGATGCGGGTGGGGATGGACAGCTTGAGAGACTCGCTGAGGTCATTGCGAGTCCAACGCGTAACAAGTCATCGGACGGATTGGCATAAAATGTTGCTTTGCCATGTGGATTCAAGTGACATGAAAGCCACGATGTACATGATCATCATTACGAGTTGACGCTACACTCCCTCCCTCCCTCTCTTTCTCTCTATCCTTCTATGCCATGTGTTCAAAGTGTAACTTTTTTAACGCTCAGATCGTAATGCCACCCTCTAGACACATGTTGATACCCAAACTTGGTCCGAAGACATGCATTGATGAAGGATATGAATATCGTGATTGTGGTATCTCATGACTTTTTTCATGCTTTGACATGTTCAATTGAGGCTGGCTGACAAGCTGCTGACTTTTGTAATGGGTGGATTCGGTATTGAATCGACATGCATTTTTTGTTGCGAATGACTATGTAGGGTTTGACATGATGATGAAGAAGAAGAAGTCGGTCGGACATTGTACCCAAAATACAGAATTTTACAAGACAGGACATCCAGACCCAGAATAAAAAAAGATACGATATATATACCACAAATTTGATTTGACACTCAATTCTCTCCTTGGTCATCTCTAATGTCTCCTGCCATCTATTCGGTTCAATTAGACCACCAACCACATGATTGCTCGTTCCATATCTCGATATATGCAATCAAGGTCCATCCAATCCATCCTCGTTCGATCTTTTGATTTCGTTTTTCTTTTTTCATCTTCCAGTTGGTGCCTTTCCCTTCCACTACAGAGAAGCGGAGCCTCTTCTTCATTAGGTTCTGTGAATCTCTTCTTCTTCCTCTTGGACCCTCTGAACCCATCGATCCATCTAGACCAAGTCGCGTGGCTATAGAACGACACATTTCTTTCCTTTTCTTCTTCCACTCCCACTCCCACCACCGCCACCACCACCACCCGTACCACCTGAATGACCATCGTAGCCTGTTTTCAGGACTTTGATCTGCCTTACGAGGCTCTTGAAAGCTTGTTCTACGTTCTGATTTGTCTTTGCGCTAGTTTCGTAGAAATCGCATCCGAGTGAATTTGCGAGATTTCTAGCTTCGTCCGTGGCCACTTCACGATCATGGTATCGATCTCTTTTATTCCCGACGATCGTTATTGGGATTCGCCGTCGTGCGCCTGAAGATAATGGATAATTCGAAGAGGACGGGTAAGAAGAAGAAGAAGAAGGCGCAGAAGACGTATAGGGTGATGCGTAAGAATCGTCCTTGACCCTATATACTCTGTCGACTATACGTTCCACTCGGTCGAATGTCGATCGTGATGAGATTGAGTAGACGACTAAGAATCCTTCTCCATCTCTACAACGCTAGTCAGCTGGTGATCTGAAACGTCAAGGGCAATCAGTGGGTATGCTTCGCAAACAAGATTGGATAGGGTTAATTACACAGATGTACGAGGGCTTTATTTGTTGTTAGGAGGATGAGTTTGTTGGTGAGGGTAAGGGAGGGAATGACAGGAGAGAGGAGAGGGGAAGAGTCCTTTGAGTTTGAGGAAGGACATGGACAGAGAAGAGACACTGACCGGATCCATTGATCTCGTAAAGCAGTGTATTCTTCCTGTCCAGCCGTATCGAGTATCTCTAACAAACAAGGTTGATCATCCACTACCCATTGTTTCCTATAACAATCTTCGATCGTTGGGTCGTAAGCCTATTTCGCCAGAAAGACAAAGACACGGTAATGTCAGTCACATTCGTAGTTCCTTAGGTATGAAAATATCGGGCAAAGTGTGATGGACTTTACCTCAACAAACGATGACATTGTAAACTATTATTCATCTATCAGTAATGATAACCACAGGATAAAGAAGGTATGTCATAGTTTGAGATATGAGTTTAAAAAATCAACTCACTTGAACAGTTAAAGCTGTTTTTCCAACACCACCATCCCCAAGGACGGTGATCTTGAACATGAGACGTGGTGGAGGTGGCTAAAACCCCTCTACATCAGCCTATGCCTTCATCCAAAACAATACACATGGCGATCCGAGGCACAGAGTATGAAAAAAAAAAACTCACCATTGTATCAAAGTATACCCCCTCAAACAAAGAGGACAAGGGGGAAAAACGCCTTGTATACTGGTTCTGGTTCTGATTCGGACAATCCCCACTTTCCCACTTTCTCCTCTAGCACCAGGTTAAAGGATAAAGGAAGTCTGAAGCTATGGCTTTGGCTTTCTGGAGGGGAAAGGAAAGCGGTGAGATACAGGTATGCGGCTCGAGCGGATGAATCGAGGGATTGAGCTTTGATTATTGGGGGAAGGAAAAGGCCGAGCTTCCAAAGCAAATAAGGACGCCCCGGTCCTGCCTGTACTTGGTGACTGGTTGTATGTTACTTTTATAGTAGTCTCGAGAGGGAGATATCACTTGGGAGACAAGAGCGAAATCAATGTCAAATTCGAGATGCGAGACAAGGTCGCGGAATATCTAAACGCTCGGGTGCCTGGCCCAGTACTTGGGGTCTCTGTCTCTCTCTCTGTCTCAATCTTCACCGTGTCGTGGGCTCCGGCATGGGAATGGGCATGGAACGGGGGGAATCACATACAAGTACATGTCATTCGATACAACACGAGCTTTATGTACATACACTATGGCACTAATAGACAACGACACCATCATACACCCTTTGCGATTTACTCTGACTCTAAATGCTGATCTACTTTGATTGCTTGACGACGGGGCCTATGCGCAATGGCCTTGTACCCCCTAACTGATATGGGATCACTCGACCACTTGATTTCATCCTCGGTTGATGCTTGATGCGTCCAGACCTCACCCTCCTACCTATGCCCGTGTTGCTAGGGTCTCCCAAAAGATTCTCTTCTCTTTGATCCCCGGACAGACTGCCCAGCGAACACGTTCACTCTCTCCTCCAAATGCGCTCAATCCCCAACGCTCGATTGCCTGACCGATCGTCCGAACACCAACGAGTCCGCGCAAAAGCGCACGACGGACCTCGTCTTTCTCCTGAGCCTTGGCTAGGACATGTGCACCAGCTGAAATCCGCGGTGCAGTGCTCGTGCTGGGTAAAGGCAGGATACGAGCACGATACAACTCGGCTGCTGCTGGTCGATGTGATGGAGCCAGTGCTGAGTCAAGTGTACGCTTGACATGTTGGAGGTGTAGTGTTTGATGTATTCGGGAGAGTCGAACAGCCTGTTATCGAGTCAGGGATGTTCGTAGCAAGACAGTGTCTGCGTGGAGAAAGGGGGGAGGTTGGTGGAGGGGAAGAGACGTACAGATTCAGATGACCAGTATCCCATACTTCTTACGCCCGAGATGATCGCAATACCACGAAGAGTTCCTCTTCGTACCTATTCACTTTCAGTTCCTACGTTCTACTGATGTATACTCAAACCTCTCTCACCAGCTCCTTAGGATCAGGTCTCCCTCTCAAAGGTGAGAACAAAGCAAATCCGACTCTTGCTGGTAGAGTCTGAGCTTCGTGAGCTCATCGGTCAATTATGGATTGGAAGTTTCAGCTCACTCTGGAGAACCACATCATGCGTAGATACTCGTCATCTTCAATCCCAATAAAGTCCGGAACGACCCGAGAGAGCGTACAGAGGTCGTCAGGAGACAGGTAGAGGAGTATGCGGGTAAGTAGTTCAGGTTCGAGTGCTAGGAGGGCAGACTCAAAGTCGATAGGCGCTGGAGAACCTGGAAAGCGATAGAGCTGAGGCATATCGCTTTGTTGTGAGAGCACAGACGAGAGTGAGGAGTAAAGACGGTTGGATGATGAGGACAAGGGAG
The DNA here is from genome assembly GCA_002105065.1 of Naematelia encephala. Lineage (NCBI taxonomy): Eukaryota > Fungi > Basidiomycota > Tremellomycetes > Tremellales > Naemateliaceae > Naematelia > Naematelia encephala. The sequence goes on from MCFC01000073.1 coordinate 76,126, forward strand.
GTCAAGTCAGTCATAGCAAGTGGCAACGACGCGACCGGTTTTGGGATCTTCCGATTCAGGCACAAAACTCCGACGACGTCTCTTTGAGTCTGACATTGCGACTTTCATGCATGCGCTACGAATCAGAGTCCGAAAGCAGATGGGGGCCGTGTCTGTGAATATTCTTCACACTATATCTGTCTCTGGGTCTATTCGACGTGGGCGCTGGACGCGCCAAACCGCCAAGCCTATGTTAAAGGGGGTCCTCGGACAGCGGGGAGCGTATCGTTCAGATAATACTATAGGAAATATCCCTTTCCCTTGCCATGAATTCTGGAGTGCCATCGTTTGTAGAAGAGCCATTTGCGAGGGATGAGAAGCTATTGTAAACATGTACATGTATTGCTGAGGTATAAATGTGCTGGGTATGAATAGTCAAATAGGCGGACCTCGGCCACTAGATCAATCAGCTTGTTACTTGGCTACTTGGAGTCTACATACCTAATGATTGAGTTGATTTTAGGTGTCATTGAAACTGTATGTTAATGTATATCCTTCCACTGTTTCCCTTCTGGCACAGTTTGCCTTGAAAATGTCAGCAACATCGAATATCTCTATATATCCCGTGAGGACTAACGAGAATACCGGATCGTCCAACCTCATAGATCTATTACCACTCTTATCATCGGCAGGTGGTAATATATTTGTGATCTCGACCACTGGTCCTCGTCCACATCTGCAAGTTTCTCGTCAATTGGGCGGTTGAGAACGAAGACGATTCGACTCACTTTCGAAATATCCGTTCGAGGGGGAAACATCTCACACGATTCGAGACCGGTGCACATTCGTATTGCGTCAAAGCAAAGAGAGTGCACTCGTCTCTCCCTCCACTGGGTTTTTGCTTTGCTAGAGACATGTAGTTCGATGCATCAAGACGAGTAACAAAGTCTAAAGTCAAGTAGAAATACAGTCGGCCGTGGGGCTCCGAGAAATGTTTCGAAAAAAAGTGTGTTCCTACTTCCTTTCTGCCTTCAACTGCCTCTCTCCTACCATATTTGACTTGAACTGTCCCTCATTAAAATGTCTTTCGCTCGTCCTGTTCCAGTAGCTTTAATAGGTCTCGGTGGTGTTGGTCGTGCTGTGCTTGCTCAACTTCTCTCACCTCCCCTCGCAGCTCGATTCAACTTGGTGCTTATCGCCAATTCTCGACTATCACTCTCTCTTCCCCTTCCAGCCGCCGCCATAACGCCCGTCAACTACCTGCCTATCCTGGAGAAACACGGAGTACCCCTTGACGTACCGTCGATCGTGTCAGTCCTATCTCGACACCCTGATGCACCTGGAATTCTCATAGACGCTACTGGATCTGATACCGTACCTTCCCTCTACCCCCAGATCCTCGGTATGGGTGTGCACGTCGTCACTCCAAACAAAAAGGCATTCTCAGGTGAAGAGACTTTGTATAGATCGATTCAAGACGCTAGTTATCCGAACGCTGCTGCTTTGGTGTATGGTGAATCGACTGTCGGCGCAGGTCTGCCTATCCTTTCAACTTTGAGAGATCTGGTTGGGACAGGTGATGAAGTCGAGAAAATAGAGGGTGTCTTTTCTGGAACGTTGAGCTATATCTTCAATGAATATAGTAAACCTGAAGGTGGAGACGTCAAGTTCTCACAGGTGATCAAGATAGCCAAGGATCTGGGATACACTGTGAGTTGAACATCTCCTTAATACCCTATTCCCAAGTCTCTCTCTAGCCCTGATCATTATTCTTCATCTTGTCTCGTACTAACAGGATGTAGGAACCAGACCCACGAGACGACCTTTCCGGAACAGACGTAGCTCGAAAACTCACCATCCTCGCTAGACTCGTACCTTCCTCGCCAAGCTTACCCCAAGGTTACGCCTCGGTTCCTACTCAGTCACTCGTTCCCCCTATTCTAGCAGACGCACAGACAAAGGAAGATTATCTATCGAGGCTCGGAGAAGGTGATGCGTACTTTGATCAACTCCGTTCCGAAGCTGCAAACGAGGGCATGGTAGTGCGTTATGTTGGTGTTGTTGATCTCAAGGAGGGCAAGGTCGAAGCCAAGCTTGGAAAGTGAGTATATCTCTCATTCACAATATTCCCCAATCTGGAATGGCTTGTATGCCAGATGAAGAATACTTGAAGGCGTATCTGAAAACAAAGGAGACGAGGAACTAATACAAGTAGGTATCCTAAAGATCACGCATTCGCAACGGCTCTTAAAGGCTCTGACAACATCATCTCATTCCACACGAAGCGGTAAGTCTCCCATGAGGTATTTCGCCAGCATAAACTGTGCTGATTCTATTATAGATATTCACCTCGACCACTCGTCATTCAAGGATCAGGAGCAGGCGCAGATGTCACCGCCATGGGTGTGACGGTGAGTTGTCGCCTGTTGTGCTGGTGTGAGAGTTCAAGCTGAAATGGAACCAAGTCCGACATGATCAAGATTCACGAGAGACTACGTACTGTACGACCATAAATTGTCAGTCAAGAAGGATACAAAGTGCAAGGAAGAACAACATGTCAGATATCAGATTCATATGCACGTATGACAATACCCTCGTCCTCCCTCCGAGATATGAAATTTCGGCCAATCTGACCATTTGATATTGGTATGTGATGTAAACAAAAAAAATCCTTAAAGTCCCTTGTTGAAGTATACTGGGCCATCGTATTGCCTGAACTCAGGTTCCAGCTTCTTTGGATCTGTCGTTGCCCTTTGTGGGAAATAGGCAATGGCAGGAGGTAAGAAGAAACCTAGTGCCAGGCCGACTTGAGAAAAGAAGAAGAGCGTTAGCGATAAACTGATAAACTGATAATCTTCTTCTCAGGCGAGGAGGAGAGCGGGGAGAGAGGGGGAGGGTGGTGATGATGTACTGTATATGTTTGGAGAATACGAATACTTACTGAGTGTAAGATTGGTGATATTGGATATAATACGTCCTCTGGGACCTATGAAGGCACCTCTTCTCTCCAAGATAGTCATGAGCATAGGAGGGATGACTAAAGATGGCCTTTGTAGGAGAAATTCAAGCGTTAGCTCGGAGTTGATTGGGCCAGAAATCTTGAAGTTGATCGGGCTAGAAAAACGTGAAGAGAAGGTGGATAGATATGACGTCGCTGTAAGAATGGGAATGGGATGAAAGTTTGAAATACTTATATACACTCACATGTTTGTAAATACTCTGGATGCTGCTGATTGTCCAACAGCCAATTGTCCAGCTTTAGCACTTGTACCCAAGACGTGTTTCTCTTCGTGTCCATCTATAGGATCTTGAGTGAGTTTGTAGATCTCTATACCGTCTCGTATCTCTTTCCAACGAATACAGGATATACTGTGTGGCAGATAGATGATTCAAATCAAGAGGACAAGGGGAGGACCAGATGGAATAGAGAAGGGACGGGAGATGGGAGATGGGAGAATACGAATTCAATGGAAGAGATGGAAGAGGGGAGGATCAAACCGGCCAGAAAAAGCACAGAAGAGGAGGGGACGAAAAGATTCAGGAAAGAGATGGAATAAAGTCAGGCAGTAAGAGTAGCAGCAATAGCAGCAGTAACAGCAGTAGCAGCAGTAGCAGCAGTAGCAGCAGTAGCAGCAGTAGCAGCAGTAGCAGCAGTAGCAGCAGTAGCAGCAGTAGCAGCAGTAGCAGCAGTAGCAGCAGTAGCAGCAGTAGCAGCAGTAGCAGCAGTAGCAGCAGTAGCGGCAGTAGCAGGAGAAGAAAGATATCCATATCAGCATTGCACCGGACGGAAGGCCAAGTAAATACTACTACTCACTTGACGACACCTGCGCTAGCGACACTGGCGAATGGTACGAGCCTGCTGAGAATTTCTTTGGAGGCCTTGGATACTGGAAGGCTCGGGACCAGACGATTTAACGAGACGGCAAGGAGAACAGACGTGAATGTCGCCGCGACGTATGCTGAGATAGTATAAAACATTCAGCTTTTGTCTTGCTGAGCACGTGTACTCGGAATCGATTAACTCACCAGTTCCAATCTCTTGGGGAGTCATCTCGATAGATTTATTGGCATTGCTGAAATTGACCTACGAACATCAGATCTCTCCGAATACAAATACAGTAGGTATATGAGATAGACATACAGCAACGTTCAGAGTCTGATTTGCCCATTGCCAAAAGATGACGGTCTTCAAGCTCGCATTGGGCATGAGCATACCCGCCTGTTCGCCAGCCACGTTTAGCCTCGTCCACTGATTATCTGTTCTATTCAGCTACTCACACAGATTCTGTACATTTTATCAGCTGATATCCTGATCACAAAGAGATCCAAGAGAACAACAGCCCTCACATTAGATTGGTAGGTACGAATGCTGACATTCGGAAAGGCAGTGGAACAGGTTTACCCGTATCAGGATGAATCGACGAGTTGACCACTGATATGACTCTCAGCACACATACACACACATATACACATGATCTCGCTCATTCTCGGTAGATCATGAGATAAGCTTACGTTGCTTGCTTTTATCGTATAGATCCTTCTGAGACTTATCCACCCAACATCCCTCTCTACCAGACTCCTTGATCATCCCTTCGAAACGCTTGACATCTTGTTGAGCTTGTTGAAGCTGTGTCGGACTCGCTAGCAGCGTGAGTGGTGAGGTTATAGAATAGAAGTAAGCCAGTCTACCGCCTAAGTATATCGATCAGTTCTTGTCTTCGGAAGGGTCAAGAATCAAGACGCGCTGTAGGTTGACAGGTCAAATCGCGGTTTCGCTGCTCCAGTCAGTGAGACCTAACGCATTACTAGAAGAACAGCTTACAGATATCATACCTCTCCCCTTGCACAGCCATCTTGCTATGGACTATAAAAGTAAATGCAGAAATGTTGTTGCTCCGGTCGATTCCAACAATAAAATCAATCTTGTAAAATATCGGACCAGGTTTCTACGACTTTTCGTATAAACTTCGGCTAAACTCTTTGGAGCTGTCAACCTCCAGCTACATCCTCTCCAACTTGCCCAGTTCTTACTCGTACTCTCCATTTACGGTTGCAGGGAGCAGCGCCACCTGATCTCACCTGGTCGATCGTACACCATGGGAGCTGCAGCCTCTATCCCAGCTGCACCGGGGGGATCGGAACCTCCTTCGCGCCCATCTACATCCCGACTCAACCCGACCAGAAACACCTCACGATCCTTCATGTCCTACTTTCTTCCCATATCGACCCCAGACCTAACTCACGATCACCTTCCTCCCTTCCCGGCCGACATTGATGAAACCATATCTGCACTGTCGCCGCCTCATCTGCCACTCCTCCCTCCGGAGATAGTGTACCAGATTCTCGACCTAGCTGAGTACTGGCTGGTGTGTCGTAGGATGTCCAGACGTCCCGTGACTGTCGTTGCTGGTGCTCCTAGCCCCCGATTACGCGCGCCAGGAAATCAACCGGGCTCGAGATGGCTTGGAGGACAAGAAGAGGAGATGAGGGAGGAGATGGAGATTGGTGATGATGATGATGAGGAGGAGGGGGAGGGGGGATTGACGGATCGAGAAGGAGAGGTATGGTACCTGGTTTCGTCACCGATTGGCTGTGCCGAAGAACCTGCTGAAGAGGATTCAAATACGAATGAGCGGCAGATGAAGGAAGATACTGGGGAGAGGGGTGACAGGCATCCTAAACACACACCAAAGGGACGGCTACGGCGAGTGGTAATAGAGACCTTGTCAAGAGATCAAGGTTGGAGTAGTCATGCTCCTTTCTACGGTGAGTAGCTTTTGTGCCTTCAGTGCAGCTTCATGTGCTGACATTGTCTCCAGGAACTTATGAACAGTCATACTCGTGGTTCGAGCTATCTCTCTTGCGCTCAGGTAAAGAGGTACCGAATTCTCGCATCTCGATTCAGAACAACGTACATGGTTAGCTACATCATTTTATCTGAGGTGAATGTAGCTAACATTTCTAGCTGGACAATATCTCAAAGCGCACGTCAACGTATTAGAAATAGACCATCCATTTGTCAGGATGGCAAGACCTGGCGATCGCATCGTGCTTTGGGCAAGAGCACAATTTCCTGTGAGTTTCCTGGGACCTCGTCTTTGTCTCAGCAGGCTGATACACGCTACTACAGGGTTGGAGGAACTACGTCAGGTCAGTTAAGAGATTTTCCATCTCATCGAACATCCCAGCTGATAAATAGTAGCGAAGCGGCGATAACCGTATACAGTGCGCCGAGTTCATTCGTTACATGATCGCCTTTCTTCCACTCATTGTCCCCTGAGACCTCGAGATGACTTGTCTCTCTGCAGCGATATCTATGTAGGAGCCGCCCTGTTGTATTCAACGAACTGGCCTTGTTGTACACTCTCACATTATGCATATCTCCATCCTGTGCTCTCCGGCAATCCTCACCGATGTCCGCTGTTCTTGCCTCAGGCACGGTTGAGAACGCTTCGGATGTCGTTTCCGACATCATGGTCTTGTTGCCGACCTTCCGAGCTCATGTTATCCCATAACATCCCCACATCTCGTCTTGGGTTCATTGCCTTACAAACCACACCTTGTGTATCCCTTGTTCCTTGCTCTTTCTCTCTCTGGTGGGAAAAAAATGACACTACCGTCCAACTACCTGACAGCCTCAGAGACAGTCGCTCTGGTCGCAGCGGGCAAGCTTACCGTGACTCAAGTTGCGAAAGACCATTTGGCTAGATACGAAGAACGTGATCCACTGGTACATGCTTGGGCATGGCTGGACCGTGATTTGATCCTGAAAGAAGCGGCTCGGCTCGATGCTATCCCGCTGGAGAAGAGGGGTCCGCTCCATGGAGTCATGCTTGGTGTTAAGGATATGATCAGTGCGTGGATCTCATGACTACTCAAGGAAGGCCACAGCTGATAATTGGCAATAGACACAAAGGGTACATAGCGATTTCTTTGCTGAGAAACAGCCCAGCACTTGGCTGATAAGTGGGTAGATATGCCAACTCAACATTACTCGCCGTTGTACAAGGATAGCAGGCCTGGTATCGATGCTGGACCTGTAGCAGTATGTCGTGCTGCTGGAGCACTCGTATACGGCAAGACGGTGAGTCATCATACTATGTGTACAGAAAGGAATACTGACCATCGCCTTCATCGCTCTTGAAATTCCCACAACTGTCACCAACCCATTTTGTCGTTGGCGTCTCCTCTACCTCCATATCCTGTAATTCCCTGTATCTAATATCCTCCATCGCTCCTGGATTTACTTCACCGAATAGCACACAACCGAATTCGCAGCTACCATTAAAGGTCCACCTGCCGGTAACGCATACGACCAGCGCCGTACCCCTGGTGGATCTTCCTCCGGCTCTGGCGCAGCTGTCAGCGATTGGCAATGTCACTTGGCTTTCGGCACCCAGACGGGAGGTGATTCTTGTTTGTTCATCGTGCAGGACGGCTGACTGACTGTAGTTAGGAAGTACGATCAGGCCGGGAAGTTACAATGGGATATTTGCTATGAAACCTACGTGAGTTGTTAGGTGTCTGAAGACAGGTGGCATGGTTGGAGGGGTGCACGACAAGCGGATGGGATCACCGATAGGACAAGATTACTCACGAGGGAGTGGCGATGTCTGAGGATACTGTGCTGACTTTCGGACTCAGGTGGGGTGCTGTCTCGCGTGATGGCCTGAAAGTATATTCCATCACCCTTGACACCCTTGGTTTGTACGCACGATCGATCACCGACCTCGAGCTACTAGCCAAGGTCTTCCGAATCGAGGACGATGTGCCTCCACCTCCGGTTCCAAAGCCTCTTTCCGAGAGCAAATTCGCATATGTCAAGACGAACATGTGGGACGCCGGTTCTGGTCCGTCCCCCGAGCTAATTGCCGCCTGGGATAAATCCAAAAAGCTCCTTGTCGATGCTGGAGCGACTGTGGTCGATCTCGAACTCCCGCCTGAATTCGACACTATCGGTGGCAATCGGCATTTGCACATCATGCTCGGAGAGGGCAGAGTCAACTTCTTATCAGAGTACATGATCGATAAAGATAACCTGGACGATGGACTTGCTGGACACGTCGAGAACCGTTCAGGGATATCACGCAAGATGCTACTAGCCGCTTACGATTCTATTGCGGCTCTTCGACCTGAGATCGACGCTATTGCAGGACAATACGACGCAATTGTCACTCCTAGTGTACCTGGTGAAGCTTGGATGGGTCTCGAGAAGACTGGAGATGCTAGATTCTGTTCTATGTGGACTGCACTACATGTACCGTGCGTCAATGTGCCTGGATTCGCTAGTGAGAATGGTATGCCTATTGGACTTACGCTAGTCGCACCGAGGTGAGTAGAACACTTTGAGCTTTCCGAAGTCATGCTAATTCTGGACAGGTATGAGGATCAGAGGTTGTTGAATGTCAGCAAAGCCGTTGCTGGGGCCTGGTTGAAGGCAGATGAAGAAAAGCTTCTGAAAATCCCAGCCCCAGAAGGTGCAATCCACACTCAACTGTGATTATGGAATCTGAGAGAGTTATTCGAGTGCAAGCCGGGGAAGCAGGTCGATCTTTTGGGGTATGTATTGATGATGCATCGTATAGAGTTCAGTGTCGTAAAATACGAAAATAAAATACTGTAAAAATCGATGACTCCTGTCTGCCTGCCCACCTGCAGACTAGGATCCTATCTGCGTTCCTGCCGTATTTCCTCGTCGACCTTGCGCTTCCTCCCTCTGGTGATTGGTCCAACCTGGGCTTCTGTTCCAGTGTCCTGCATCCGCCTGGATTTTCCAAGCTCGACCGTGACAAGATCAGGTGCAAGACTCATTGGTTCAGTCATAACGAGCTGTCTGGCCCCTCTACACTGCTGTTGCGAGTGATCATCGGCCCTTGTGACACCTCCAAGAGGCGTGGATGGTTCTGTTGTGCCATCATTTGAGATCTCTGATAGTGGGCTGCAGGGAGTAGGGTATGGTCGAAGGTGGTGAGCTCTACCTCTATGGCTTTGGAAGCATCAGCAATCATCCATCCTGTATGATCTTGAGGAGACCAAGGAGGAGGATAATTCACCATATGTAAACACGCTTTCGGCGTTCAGACTCTGCACCACTTCTCTTCCCCTTGATAATAAACTCTGTGTCTCTATCTCCTTCACATTCCGAATCTGAGCTTGATGGCGCGGTCGAAGAAGGCGACGAAGACGACAGGAAAACATCATCGTCAATCGCCACTGGGAATGGCGGCATGCGTGGATTCGAAGCGCGTTCCCATATCGAAGTCGGATGAGAAGTTGTGATCACGAAATGGAAAGTCCTGGGAGGTGGAGATTGAGGTAAGTCTGGAACTTCTGAAAGACCCAATGTGGTCGTCATCCTGATTTCTAGAAGTGGTCAAGAAGAATGGGAATCGTTCCTCTGGATGTGAGGTTCCGAAGCGACTTTGCAAGGCTGATTAGAGCGAAATGTCTAGGAGATATATTTTAAAAGAGAGTTTGCGAGCACTATGAGAATGGAAAAGTTAAAGATGGGGGAACTAATGAACGAATCGCTTCAGGATCAAACAAGCAAAAGAGGGAACCTTGCACGAAGGCGAACACGAGAAGAAAAACAAAATACTCGCCAGGAAGAAAAGTCATCGAGTAGTAAACACGACTGACCTTTTATTACTCCCACTCATAGAATTAGATGAGGATATACCTGTAAAACGTCATTCCTTAAGCATTAATGAACAAGTTGGAATTTTAACTAGACCGAAAGGCGGGAGGAGTGGCGAGTTGGCTTCTCGTCATTATTCGCCAATGTTAGTGCGATCGCTCTCATCCACAGCACTCCAAGTAGACATAAAATACTCGTAACACTCATTTTGACAAGCACTGCTTCATGCATGCTGCATGCGGAGATGTCAGAGCCTATGGCAATCACGTCGTGATAATAACAGAGTCACGGACCTCAACCAAGACGCTTAGGGAAAATGCCACGTGTGATTGCGTTTTCGAGATTTCGGCTTCGACGTCGTTTTATTTCTTGCCCAACAATAGATACCTCTCACCTCCGTCACAACAGTCAATATGGCGTCTCGAGTCGCCAGTTGTGTCCTCCGAGCGGTGGTACGACAGAGCGTAATCTTACCTAGAGGTCGTGCAGTCGTTGTTCGAAGTCTACACTCGTCGTCGTCAGGTCAGCCGAGACATTTTATGGATCTGGACAAATGGAGCTAACGTACACCCAGTGGCAGCTAAGAAGCGATCACCAGCAAAGGCGACAAGCGCTCGTACAGTTGAAGAAGATGAGCCAGAGGATGAGGATGATTCTGAGGATTTGTTCGCGGTCGACGATTCAGAGATGAGCGATTCCGAGCCCTCTTCCTCATCGACGCCTGAGGCCACTCGAGAGCGATCCCGCGGAGATTTAGAAGCTCGACAAGCACTGCGTGCATCACTTGTCGACTATGTCTACTCCACTGCTACTGCCGACCCCGATATTCGTAGACATCGGCGATTGGGCGAGATGCGTGTAGGCGTGTTAAAAAAGATTGTCGTGTTGTCTGAGAAGAACCAGCTGGATGAGCTTAGGGGTATCTTGAGAGCGTGGAGGATGATCCAAATGCGGATAACTAGGCACACTGCAACAGAGCTGATCGGTGAGTTGAGCAGTCTTTACCATGTATGTACTGGGGAACGGAGAGCTCATCAGAACAGCAAAATGTATAAAATCTGGTCGGATTGATTTGGCATTGGAGCTGTCAGAAGATAGGACTCAATGTAAGTCGCCTGATTCACAGGAAGACCAAGATGCTCATCGTAATTTAGATGGTCTGCCTGCACTTGACGTGGTCCGCCTCACTCAATTACATCGCGTAATGCTCGTCAATTCATACACTCCAGAAAGCAAAATTCGTCTGCCGACTATACCAGCCGAGGTGCAGGTGACGCCTGAGCTTGCCCTTGTTCGGCTCCGACTCTTACAACGTGCGGCGACTTACACTACACCTCAAACCGAACGTGGCCCAGATTCTGAGACAATCGCATCGTCAGAAAGCGACGCAGCAGACCAATCGACTCTCTCGGACAAGCCGCCAATCCCCCAGGCCGTGTTCGAGTCGGAGCTGGAAGGTCTGGTCCGTCGACTGCAAATCAGAGGGTCCAATGTTGATAAGAGCCCGAGAGTCGCTAAGCAGATACGGTTCTTGTCTGGCCCCAACGTCGAACAAAAGTATAGAGATGCTGCGGCGTTGATCATGGAGAAAACAAAGTCGTTGGAGGCTACGCAGGTAGAGTAAGCATGCATATCATTTCTCAAACGCTTCGATCTCGTGATCGCAGCCAGCTTGTTCCACTCGGCGGATCTAGAGGATTGGCTCAATCACTCGATTCGATATGAGCGAGCCGGCTCTGTGTCCGATGTGAAACACGCCATGGTCTGGGGCATATCCTTAACGGTACAGGTATCATGGCAGTCTTCAGAGTCACTTCAACCTTAAACTTCTACGTTTCTTTCTTGGGCGAGATGACGCAGTATATTTCCCATGGCACGCACAGTACTCTGCGAGTGGCAAATTGGTACCGTGTGCTCTACCAGGCGGACGTGGCAACTGAGATACAGCACTCATGTCTCATCCCTGTATGGTATTCTATGCTCTATGATGACGGTGAAGACGTGAATGCATCAAATTATAGACGATAAAGTAAGCAGGGCAAGAAGAAAGCTGCAAAAGAGAATCAGGGACAAGAGCAGATTAAACAAGTGGAGGTGACGAAAGATGTCGTTCATCTACTGTAGAAACATTAAGTCAAGATCTTACAAAGAGACTTACCATGAGGTACCGAAGTCCACCCCAAAATCTATAAACTAATTCTCACAAAGAAGACGCTGGCACAGAGAAGATCTACAAAGATGACCGTGCGACAAAATGGCGAGAATACACAAAAGGCTGGGAAGGGCGAAGTTCTCTTGATACTCTTTCTCGCTGCTAAATTCTACACTGCATCCGCGTGGAGAGGGTCATGGTAATTGTGAGCTGGAGAAGGAGTATTCGAACATCAATGGCTGTAGTCTCACTCCTCGGTTTGCTCATGCCCCTGTCGCTGTTCCCGTGCTTGTTCCTGTTCTTCCTGTTCCTCCTATTCCTCCTATTCCTCGTCGTCCTCGTCGTCCTCGTTTTCGTCCCCTCCTCTTCCGCTCGTCCCCCTCCTCCCCAAATGGATTTTGATGAAGGGCCTCTCGTACCTCTTTCGCCTCCACACCTGCACTGCTCATCAAAGTCAGCACGGTGTTCGTGAATACGTATTCCTCCTCTTCTTCATTTATGGCCTGCATCGAACCATCTCCCCCACGCTGTGCCAGAAGCCCGGTCATCATTGAGATCCTTGAGAAAAGGTGTCGAGCCGAAGCACCCGGGCTCCCACGCACGTACCGGGAAGCTTTCAACGTTCCCGAGCTATTGGTATCTTGGGTCACAAACGTAACAGAGCATTGTTTCCCGGAAGGTGGGTGGGACTCCTTGTCGGCTGGTTGGAAGCCGATTGCAATGAGGGATGAGGGGTTGTTCCTCCGAAAGGCAACTGCGGAGAGGCTTTGTGCTCTCGTTGCTGAGAGGCTTTGTGCTCTCGTTGCTGAGAGGCTTTGTGCTCTCGTTTCTGAGAGGCTTTATGCACTCGTTGCTTCTCCCTCGCTGTCCAGGAGCGCCCGTATCGCAGTCTCAAGGTCCGGATCTCTCTGCGTATCTCGAGTATTCGTAGTATATTCCTCTGCGGTGGCTTTTCGGATACCTGTGGCAGTCCCCACAGTGTCAGTCCCTTGGGTCTCTGTGATATCTCCACCACCTGTGGCGATTCCGGTTGTATTGGTCCCATGAGCGTCAGGAACATCTCCAATTGCAGTGAGACTTGTGATGTCCGGCTGGGAGTAGACAGAATCGAAGAGCCATTGACTCTCCCAAGGTTGTGGTGGTGGAGTGTGTGAGGCGGCCTCGATGGTAGAGACGCCTAACATAAACTTTCGAAACCCTTCCAAGGCATATCGCTGATCGAAACCTTTAGTCGCGCTACCATCGTTCGACATGCCTTCCGTGGTATTTGGATTTCGTTGAGCACGATTGCTTCGAGCCCGCCAATCGTGTGATGAATGGGAGGGTCTCCTTGACTTGGTAGAATGAATGCTCTCGATAATCAGTGGTATGTAGTGACGAAGAGAAATTGGTAGAATGGATGAAGCAGGGTAGATGGTTATATACCCATCACTCGGACTGGTTCATCTGTAAGGCGAATCTGTCGCTTCCTTTGAGGAGATGCAGTACATCTTGGAGGGCGGTAGACCCGAATGATGTCATTCTGAATGTTCCTTTAATACAGAGGGCGACACATACATTGGGCAAAAAGATGATCAAGGACAAGATGTGAGTAGACAAGCGGGATAAACAAGAGGGATTGGTAACTGTCAAGGGCTATGAACGCCGCCGATTCATTCCTTGATCTGCCCCTGCTCTTCTTCTTCTTCTGCCTCCCCTGTCATCACTCCCAACTTTCTTTAGCCGCCCATGTTAGTTCCTCGCCCTTTCCACTCGGTGCTGTGACCACTTGGTTCTGTTTCTCTTCCACCTCCTCCCATCGTTTCTGGCCAAGCACACTATGTATAGTGCTTACTTCCACACCAACCGTCTGTGCAGCTCTGTACAACGCCATCACAGTCCTCTCGAACACGTATTCCTGTTCTTCTTCACACATGCGGGGACACTTCAGAGCTTCGGAACGATGAGATAAAAATGTACACATTCTTGAGAAAGCACTCGAGTCGATTCCTTTCCACCCTCATACCTGAAAGCTGTCAGGTCCTCTTGTCGTTCTGGGTCCCGGGTGACAGCTATCACATCGCATGGTTTACCAGGACTCTGGAAGTTGAGACTGATCGCAATGATGGAGGAGGGATGGCTCGCCAGACTGGCAATTGCGAAGACACTGGTTTCTCGCGCTCCTTCCTCGCTGTCCAAAAGCGTCTGGATCGCCCGACGTCTCTGGGTCCTTCGAAGTGTTGTGGCATTTTCGCCTACAGTAGTGACATTTCCGGTACCTGCAGTAGCCCCGGTAATATCGGCATCTTGACTTTGTAGGGCATTCTCCGTTGCAGTGGTATTTCCAACACCTGTGTAGGTCCCGCCAGTCGACGCTTTTACTCCATCTCGCATTGGAGCTTCAGATTCAAGCAAGTCATCGATGTTCACCTCTTTGGGGTTCAACGCGTAGAAATTCCACTGGTTTTTCCAATCTGGGGTGCTCGACGCGCGCGCGGTGCTCGCGATGTCTGATGCTGATCGCCGGGTGCCTCGTCGACTGAGTGCACTAGTACTTCGCGACGTACCCGGTGCCAGGTTGATTCCTGACGCAGAACTGCTTGGAGCGAGAGGCCGCTGAGATGAACGGGATGCTTTGGGTGCCATGGTAGAATGTTGTTGAATATCAGGTGGAGAGTAGTCGACGAAGGAAAAATGACACAAGGATGGAGCAGAGTTCGTGATTATATACCCATGACTGGTTTTACCTCGAAGGCGAGTATCTGTCACATCCTTTGAGGAGGTGCAGTGCATTCTAGAGGGCGACAGACCCGGATGATGTCACTGTGAATGATCCTTTGATATAGATGAGACAGATACATCGCAAGCTACAGGCAAATAGATAATCAGGGACAAGAGAGAGAGAGAGAGTATAGACAAGTGGAGATGGAAGAAGATGTGGTAGATATATGAAAAAACTATAAAATGGATTGACATCTGTCAAGATCTTACAAAGAGACGTACCATTGAGGAGCCGAAAATTATAAAAGAACCTATGATCTATAACGATGATCTGAGAAGGAAGACTGACACCGAGAATAACAACAAAGAGGGGACGAAGACAAGGTCATAAATATGACATCGACAACATGATCGAACAGAAAAAACAAAGAGAGGCGAGAGACAGAGGCTGCAAAGTTCCCATTACTCTGTTTCTCAACATATACATTACAGTCCACTCATCATCCAACGGGCTGAGGAGGCCGGTTCTCCTCATCGCCGTCGTGGCCGTCGTCGCTGTCGTCGCTCTCGTCGCCTTCGTTCCAGTTCAACTCGTCGCCTTCGCCCTCGCTCAAATGGTAGTAGTCGTCCTCCACCTGGCTGTCGACATTTACCCCAAGAGCGTTGTCTATGGTGTCTTGAGGAACTTCGTCCTCTAGAAGTTGGCCGGATAGATTGGTCACCATGCTGGGCAATGGAGTCTGGCCCGGACCGAGCCCGGGAGCGCCCGGCCGCGACATCAGTACATCGAACTGCGACTGAACCGAGAGCTTCCCGTCTTTCTCATCGCCATGGGAGACTTTGAACCGTCCTGTTTCGGGGTCAAGAGTGGCAGCGGTCACGCGGCATGGTCTGCCTGGGCCTCGGTACCCTACCGCAATGAGATAGGAGGGTATGGAGAGCGAATGATGAGCGGAATAAACGGCAACTGACGAGTGGGTGGTATCCTTCATTTCTTTCCTGAGTGTCGTGAGCGCCAGTGTGAGAAGGTCACTATGCGCAGCATGTGTATCCACATCAGTCTCGATGGGGTCTTCGACTTGTCCAGCATTTTCGGACGTGCTTAGCCAGTGGTCAGCCCATCGTCTGTTGTCGGTTTCCTGGTCGAAGACGCCATGCCACCACGTTTTTGACTGGGCGCTCGCCGAGGAGCTAGGTATAGCGGTGACTGCATGAGGGGTGTTTGACCTTGCAGTACGGCGATGCTGACTCGATGGCGCTCCCGAAGCTGCATTGCCTGGGTTGCGTCTCGCATAAGGGGTCTGTGCGTTCCTGGTGTCTCTGCGGGAACGGGTACTGTCTCGGTGGTTTCGATGGGGGCCGACAGTAGAGCTGTCTACCCTGTCGGGCGCGGCACTGAATTCTCGGGAGTGTGGTCCAGCGCCCGAGAAACTTGGGAGGTCGCGAATTGGCATGTGTAGAGAGTGAGAATGTGTGTATTGGGATGGAGTGAAGTGAAGTGTAGCCGATGAAGATCAAGTAAATGAATGCGGAAATCGGTGGGGGAGGGGGGTGCAGGGGGGTGCCGCCGTTATATGCCCCAAGCTGTCTTTGGTTCGAAGGCTAGTCTCCGTCACATCCCTTGAGGAATGCGGTGCGGAGCGGTACGGAGCAGTGCGGCTTGAGGCTGCATACCCGAATGATGTCACTCTGTAAGCTCCGTTGATAGAAATCCAAAGTAACAGAGACCCCACGACCAGCCGGGAGGAGGAGGAGGAGCAGGAGGATTGGTCTGGTCTGGGCCGGAGAAGCAAAAGGTTAAAAAGTCTCGGCGACTCTCACTCATCAGACCCGAAAAAACAAGTCCCTTCCTTGGATGACCTTGGCCCTTTGTTTTTCCTACAGGCTTTGGATCTTCCTTTGTGAGCGGTTCGTTCAGAATGACAAAGCACAAAAGTTGCACCGCCGGCTTAGCCTCTGGACTTACTGGTTCACGAAACGAAACCAAAAAGATGGGCAGCCTAGCATAGCTTTACAGTTCGATGTAATTACCCTGTCACTATGCGTTTGACATGGTTTGAAACATGTATGATGAATAGGAATCGAAGTCGAGATCATAAATAAGTTTCGCCACTCGTTGATCGTGAAGCAGTTTGCCAGTTCCCCTGCCCTAGAGAGAGCACAGCCTCGGCCATGCCACACCTGGAAAGTGCTTACCAATACATGAGCCAGCTCGCTGTACATGTTGCTGTTGTCACATTTGAGATCGTTCGTCGACGGGCTCAAGTGGATTGATTGAGCATTTTGACACATTCTGCTTTAGAAGACGACTATGAGTATTCATGCAGGTACAACCTGCCACAGAGTAAGCACACTGAACGAATACATGTCTGAGCGGACTTCGGCGAGTCCACTGACTACATATCATATGAAATAAAGGGAGCGAAAAGCGAATAGGGTCTGAACGAAACGAGCAGTAATCAACACAGATAAAGGGGAAAAGGTGTCGCTAAGAAGAGATCTTGAAATAGTCCGGCCGTGAGAGCTTGCCTAGACAGGTATGGTCGACGTCTTGGACGTTTACGACCTCTCGCCACGGAGACGACGGGCAAGTGCCATGTCCTTGGGTTGGATGGTGACTCGCTTGGCGTGAATAGCGGCAAGGTTGGCTAGGATGTGTTAGCCTGTCCAGTGATTCTTCACGTATGCAGGCACTCACTGTCCTCGAAGAGAGACACGAGGTAGGCCTCGGAAGCCTCCTGGAGAGCGCCGATGGCGGACGACTGGAATCGGACTGGTTGAAACGTCAGATCGGGTTAAAACAATGAAACCAGGAAGCTTACGATCGGTCTTGAAGTCCTGAGCGATCTCACGGACGAGACGCTGGAAGGGGAGCTTGCGGATCAAAAGCTCGGTCGACCTGGGAGGAGGATAATGTCAACAAGGCTGCTCGAGGATCTAGGGGACACACTCACTTCTGGTACCTCCTGATCTCTCGGAGGGCAACGGTACCGGGCCTGTACCTGTGGGGCTTCTTGACACCACCCGAGCCTTGGGCCTGAGAAGGCGCGGACTTTCGGGCAGCCTTGGTGGCGACTGTGAGAGAGAGGCGAGGTGGATGAATGGGAAATTGATACGAGTAGGTGATGATCGATGGGCGACGTGTACATGGACAGGAAAGAGAAACGAGTCATTAAGACCATGAAAGAAGTATCGAAGTTGTTAATAGACAGGGGAGTGGCAATGGCAAGGGAGAAGAGGGGGAGAGAAGGCTTGGTCAGCGCTGAACGAGAAAGAAAGAAAGACTAAGTTGACTCACGCTGCTTCCTGGGGGCCTTACCACCGGTGGACTTTCGAGCGGTTTGCTATTCATCATGAGTACATGCAGGAGGACGACCAGTATAGGGACGAGGTAGGAGCGGGCCTCTAAAGAAGAAACAATCGGGATGTAGAAAGAATGATCGGACTAGTCAGGTCAAGTCTGGTGAGGGAAAGGAAGATCGAAGAAGTTTGAAAGTGATGAGGGATGGGAGTGGATGGTTGAATGAATGCATGTATGAGGACATGCGAAGCCTCAAGACATGCATGTGCGACGAGGCTCGCAACCAGCAAGAGACAGTGAGGAAAAGCAAGTGAAAACAAAAGAAGGAGCTGTAAGTGGAGGGAGGTGGCGTGCTGTTGTGTATGGTGTATGGTGGTGTTTATCTCCTTTTTCTTCTCTTGTCTTTTCTTTGTTGTTTGAAAACTGATGTTTACTCACCTTGGTTCGAGCTAAAGAAGAGATGTATGCATCAGCATCGTGATCCCAAGTGAATTTAACATGCATGCATGTGAAAAAATGGGAGAAGGACTTACCCATATTGTATTGAATTCAGAAAAATAGGTATGATGATGGTGATGGTTGGAAAGGAAAGATTCAGTGGGGAGGTGGGAAAGAACAACGTATTCTATGTATGGCGTTATGTGACGGGGGGAGATGAATTGAATTCACTCGCGCCTCCCCCCCAAAACCGAACCGCGCATTCTAGAGGTACTAAACTCTCTCTCTCCTTTCCTCATTGAATGACCGACCGGCGTTTCGGCATTTTCACATGTATATAGGGACTGGCATTCCCAAGACAAGCGAGACGAGAGACTTGGGCAGGCGAGACGGGTAGAAAAAAAGTTGGGTCCGGTAAGCCGGGTAAATAATCAACACGACTAGGCAGACGAGGTCGAGCGGACAGGAAGGAGCAGTGTTAGAACAAGTCATACATCAGTTAAAAGCGTTCTTAGGCTCTAGTATTTGCATGGTATGATCCTCAGAGGATAAAGAATCGAATGATATCTCTATTGTATGCTTGTTAGACTCAAAGTCAACCATTGCGTAGGACTGATGAGAAAAAGAGCTCGAGTTGAAAAGGTCAGTGCCAGGTAAAGCAGGTGGCGAATTTGATTCCGTCCTTATCCGCCACTACGTGAGCTGTCGGACCAAATCATATACTCGAGTAGATAGTGCCAAAAATATGCCACCTAGAACTATAGATAAGGTTAATCACATAGCGCACTAAATAGCATCTACATGATTCTAAACCGTGACAGGCAACCCCTACACACAACCTCACGAGCAGATATAACATATAGCAACATACGGCAGATCCGTGAAAAAGATGAAACTCCGCAACCAGTCTCCCATCTCCATCGCCTGCAACACGACTCTCCGACTTCTATAGCTCTCTCATACCCCCAACACAACCCCCATTACTGACGTGTCTCCGACACAAACGTCTGTCTATATCTGTCTCGCACCCCATCATGACCCGCTCTCTCGCACCACCCTACATCGCCTTCATCGTCCTCGGTGCTTTCTTAGCAACAGCCTTGCCAATCTTGCTAGTTGCAAAAGACCAAGTCGGGTCTCTCTCCGCGATGAATCGGTGTTCCATCAATTCTTTTGCAGTCGGACGATCACGCGGATCCTTTGCGAGACATTTCTCGTTCATGAAATCCAGAGCAACATCGTTTAAGTGTATATCGGGTGGAAGTGGTGGTCGACTGCGTTTGTTGAACAGCTGATATTGTCAGCCTCGATACGATACCTTATGCAAAGCTCACTTCAAACATCGCAGCGACCTGTTCCATCACACCCCACGGTCTGGTCCCAGTCCACATCTCCAGCACGACACAACCAAGACTCCAGATATCGATCTTGCCAGAATATGTCCGCTCGTTGGCAGAGTGGATGACTTCGGGAGCCATCCAGAACACTGAGCCTTTCATATTGGTTGCCTGACCAAACGAGTTGTACGCATCCTCAGTTTGCTTGGAGATACCAAAGTCCGAAATCTTGCAAACACCAGCGGCATCGACAAGGATATTATCGCCTTTCAGATCCTGCTAGTCTCAGCAAGACATTCAACTCCGCTGCCAATGAAGGACTCACTCTATGCCAGATGTTCCGATCATGCAGGTATGCGAGTCCCTCTAAAATTTGAGCCGTGAAGAACTTGACAAGCTGCTCCTCAAATCGACCTTGATTGGGCGTTCGATAGATCGAAGCGATCGTCCCACCTGGCACGTATTCCAGGAAACTATAATCCATCAGTATACATCCAAAGCCAGTGCACACTACTCACATCGATATATACTGCGGACTAGTCTCGCAACCTGTTCTCATTAGTGACTCATCCACCATCTATTCATGCATTACTCACCGAGGTAGGCAACAATGTTCGGGTGATACAAATCCTTCAACAGCTCAATCTCCACATACAACGCCTCGATCGAACCTCTCTGCCGATGATCGTTCCGGTCA
>MCFC01000074.1:0-96242 GCA_002105065.1 Naematelia encephala
GGGAGCACCAATCAGGTAAATTGGTTGAGACGTCACGGGGAAGAGACCGAGCAGACCCCATAAACCCCACGATTGCATTGCTCCGGCATCTAAACGTGTCCCATCAGCTGGTCTGGCATTATCGCAAGGGAGAGACTGAGGACATACCTGTGTTCCCTGGGTAACCCGAGGGGTCGAGACTATAATAATTGCCGAGAATATCGCGTACAGTCTGCACAGTCTTGTATTGATTTCCAGGAACATCTGTACGATCGTCAGTTCGATCATTGAAGAAAGCTGCAGACTGACAGTTGTAGAGGTACGGAGTTAAGAAAGACACTTCGTTACCTGGATTGAAGATACTGAAGCTATCAGCAGGGTCTTTGTCTGGTTGGGGACCGTTTACATACGTTGTGCCGGCCGAATTACTGGTTCCTACACTGGAAGCTTGCGACGCAAAGAAACCATTGATGAACGACGCATCGAGACGTTTGATGAACGCCTCATCACCACCCGCGAGATCAATCAGGCCTGCCACATCGTGTGGTGCCGCAAAGTAATACTCCCCTATTCCCATCAGTCCGCCGCTCCAGCAGAAATTTCCTTGATATTCCACAATTCAACTCACATAAGAGGCCTTCGTAAGTGAGATCGTTCCACGAACAACCTCCACAGTTTGTGATATTGTAAGTCTACTATTAGCCCTCTCCGTAAGAGATGCACGTACAGAGTTCCAACTACCATCGGTATTCTTTGGAGAAAAGAAACCAGTAAAAGTGCCTTGGTCGATCACACTCAGATCCGCAGTGGCATTTGGGTTATACAGATTTCGGAAGTTCTGTGATCGTTTCAAGTACAGAGAAGCTTCTTCGATCTTCCCTAGACCTTTCGCTACCTGATAAAGAGCAAAGTCGTTTTGAGAATATTCCATCGTACGAGAAACAGAGCGGGTGTAGTTTGGCGAAATGTAGTCGAGAGAATGCCAATCTGGAAGAGCGATTCGTCCTTCTGTCGTCCCACCGTCAATGGCGTCTGGATCCAGGCTAGAAATCCACCGTCAGTATTTTAAAGTACTGAAAATTCCGAACGAGTTTTACGTACTTGCGGAATGGGGTGACTTCAGCATTGGTCTTCATTGCACTGTAGACTTCTTCCCAGTTTACCAATCCATTCGTGTCCACGTTTTTAATGTACGCGTCTGCAAGACTCTAAGATAGATAAGCTTGTTGTTCAACATGTCGTAATCCACGTACATTATCGGCATCAGAGCCACCTTGTGTCTTGCCACTAAATTTTATGAGCATACGATTGGATGATGAAGTCCTTCTAACCTACTTCCAGAATGTACTCCGTCCATCAGGAAGGAACCCGGCATACTTCCAGATATCCACCAAGCTCTGCACCATTGCCACCCACTTGTCCGTGAAGACCAGGCCCCATAAGGGGGTAGTACAGTGGTAGATGTCCTACGGGGATTAGCCGTGCACGATATGAATAGATTGTTGAGCTCACCCAGAAGGTGTAAAAGTCGGTGAACTGGGGGTTCGAGCTTTTCCATAGCGGATTCTCTCCGGTTATGTTCGTCGGCATCTATTCATCAGTTGATAGCCTCCGGGCGAAAGAGGACATACAACGGCAGCGCCGTATAGTGCGGTATACAACAGTCCCAAGAGGGTATCATTGGTCTCATGGTAATCCTGCGGAACGGTGATCGAGCTCAACACTTCTCCCTTGATCCAAGATCAGCTTTCGCACATGTATTTTCACCGCGAGTAAGCAGACGTACCTCCCATTCTGCTCTAGCGGAGCCGAGAGCATCTTCGAATGTACGATGGACGGGCAGCTCTTTGGCGACATGCGCACAAGCCTGCTCTGCTGAGATGTACGAGATGCCTACTCGGGATTCAAGAGTCGAGATATTGTTCCAGGTGTGCAGGGAGCCCAGTCCATAAGAGTCGAAGGCTGAGACGGCGTAGTAGGGTCTCACAATAGGCGGGGTCGACGGTGGGGTAATATAGTCGTATATCTAAGTCGATTAGATTACAGAATGCTACTCAATCCAGGGCAATGAACTCACATAGCCAAAGGTTCCAAAATCGTCGGCTGGTTGCGAAAAGCTAGTATCGTCAATTCAGTCACTCTGGATTCGGTCTCCTTTCTTCTCTCAAAAGCCAAGACCCCCAACTCACTTTCCACAAAAGTAGATAGTCCAAAGAGGAGCCTCATTCCACCCTACCGCATAGTTTGCACTCCCATAATAACTGCTTCCATCCTCACCGAGCCACATCTTGGCCCCTCTGTATCTCTGAGCTTCTTGAGGTTGATCATAGCCCGGTATAACGTGAGCTAGATCCACTAGAATGTGGGCCGCTTGATCCGACGGGAACGTATACCGGAGGTGTGCTGCGTGTTGAGTCGCCGTCATTTCTGCTGTTACTCCGCTCAAAAGCTACGCTTATCATCAGTCACAGATCTATGTAATTCAAATCTAGGAGGAGCTTGAAGACGGACCTTGGTCTTGAAGTATCCGACTGTAGCTTCTTCGTCTGTGTAGCTTCGGTTTTGGAAATATGTTCTATAAAAGATCTTCAGTACCTACTCCCGAGTATAGAAGAAGACTACTCCCAGGTATAGAAGAAGACCAAGGGGATAGAGGGCAGAAGACGTTGAGGATGAGAGAAGAGACATACGTATTATCGGCAAGGTTTATCCCGTCCAGAGATCCGGCTAACGGCATCTGACTGACCACACCATACTTGGGTGGTCCTCCAGTTCCACTGACATGGGTGAGTGAGATAGCTGTAACGTTTCCTGCTGGTGAGTAGCCAGCATTGATGTTATCGTTGTTAGGTAGCTCGGGAGAGATAGCCGTATCGATTCCCACTTTGACCACTGTGCGAAGGGAGATGTAAGTTGTGGTAAGACTTTCAAGAATGTGGTTTCCGGGGATATACTGGTGGGCAGATAGCGATAGATCTTGATATGGATAATGAGATATCGTTGAAAGTGACTTACTACCAAATGGCACAGTTGCACCAGGAAAGACATTACCTACAAACTCATGGGTCAGCTCGCTTCGTAGACACACTCAAGCAGGAGGAGCGAGATGACACTCACCAGAACCAGATATAGTACCAGGTTGCGAAGGTGCTGAAGTCCCTACTAGAGGATTGACATATTGCCATAGAGAAGTCGCGTTTACCGCTCGAGCGACATTCGGGAGTCTCATCTTTCGGCGTTAACTCTCAGCCTTGTGGATTTCAAAACTGAATCACTCAATGCAAGAGGGACTGAAAAGGCATCTTCTTGTAGCCTCCTTCCTCTCTAGGAGTTCCCTCTAACTTGCTCGGAAACCTACCGACCGGTCGGTACCCCATTGCTATCGCAGTGCTGGTCCAAAAGCCCCCTCGAACAGGAAGGGAGATCCGGTTGGACAAACACATTTCCGGTCGGGTTCGGTGAAACCGCCGTCTTGAAAGAGAGGGATCTGGCGATCCCTTTCATTTTCGGCGCTACTATGACATTCTGTACCCTTCATTTAATTTAGCCCAGCTTTGCTGGATTTTCCAACTCGAGTAGCACCGATAAGAGCAGTCCTATTAGTGTCCCCAGCCGCATATTGCCGAAATGAAAGATACCATGATACGAATGCCTGAAAATATTGAACATTGCCTGAAGTGAGTGACCATGGCATGCTACAGTGCCTCCCAAGATGATCGCCAGGATGAACGGATAAACTGATCATGACGTGGCATTTTCCTCGCCCCACTGTGGGCCGCCAAGCCGGGACGCCCGGGGCAATTGCGCGATATGATTCTTGTAATTGTGCCGATGCAGCGGGCATAATCTGCAAGGGTGACACATGGGAACCACAGATTGGGGATCATCCTTCTCACAACCTCTCCTCTCTTTGCTTAGGTCGTCCCATTGATCAATCTCTTCATGTCCAACGACGGTCGTTTCTAAGCCGGACTCCCCCCTGACTGGGGAAGCTAGCCTTCTACGACTCTTAAATCACGATAACGATGCGGCACCTCCAACTTTTACCTACACGAACGATAGACAGTGTTGGAATCTCCCTAGAACTGTACCAATCACCGGTGATTCTTTATAATCCACATGAAGATGATACGGTCGCTTCTCCGGTACATGTTGGATTGGCAGTGACTGTCACTTGCCCTGGATCAGCTTCTAGGCAGATTGGCGGTATCACTTTGACGAGAAAAGTGCTCCTCAAGAGACGATTACCGAAATCCCTAGCTTGGGGAAGATGGGAAGAGATTCAAAGTGTCAATATCCAGATCGTTGGTGATTGTCTCGTACGAAAGCGACAACGGTGAGTTGAACTTGTTTGCCATTCTCCACTGTCCACAGTGAAAGGGAAAATGTGATGCGTACGAGTGCTTACGGATGCCGCGTGATCTAGATTCGAATGCTCATTATCACTGCCTCATGGAATCCCGGAAACACGCAAAACGCATTACGACCACGTCGTCCACATTATTTCAGCTGTAGTACATGATATCGCACCGAATTATCACACTCCATCATCTCCGGCACCTGGGCGACCACGTTCCTCTTCATATGCCCCCCCTACCCCGTCCACCGCTACCCGACCGAGACGACGGACAGGTGAATCGTCGGCACCTCTCTCACGTTTACCGATCGTACATGAAACGTCTACCGCACTCATCGATGAGGACGAGGACCTTCTTTCCGAATTATTTGAGCGGCATAGGCGAACACCTGGGATCCTCGCTAGCTGCAAGAAGACTTTCGAGATCGTTCATTGTTTGAGCCCGCAAGGCGATATTCCCGTACTCGACCATGGTCAGGTCCTGAGGCTGTCGGATTCAGGCAGGGTCAACATTCGCGCTTGTAGCGATCTTGTATGTGGCTTTTATTACCCTCCATCAGAAACAAAAGTTGACTCTGCGCAGTTGGTACTAGGTTCCAGAATGGATATACATCTCGACTTCAATGACCTTACACCAGACACGACTATTCATGCCGTGTCAGTCAGCTTGCTCCAGGAAACTGCAACGCCAATCAAGACTGCTTTGCCAGATCTCAACCCTACGCCATCACCCATCCATCCAAACAACACCACTGCCACTCGCTCTACAAGTCCCCCTCGACAACGACAGCACCGACCTGTCCTCTCTCGACTGTCGACCTTGTGGGCGAATCTGAAAGAAAAACCTCCAATGCCAGCGACATCCATCTTGGATGAATACCTCTTGCTCACAGAAGGTAAAGACCACATTATCACTGCTGGAGGATTCGGGATACGACAAGGTGCATGCGTGTGGCGTGGATCAGCTGGACGTGCTATAGATGGGGACACCGCCGATCACGCTGCGTATTTGGATGACTCAAAACTGGGTGCACTAGTTGGACCGGATATCATGGAACGGACGACGAGTACTTTACGACTGCATCGTCGATGTCGATTACCTTCCGAAGTAAGCGGTGCAAATGCGAGTTCGGCTACGCTAGCACCTGTTCTGGCAAAAGTATCACATCGAATAGAACTCGATATCATCTACTCTGTCCTGGGACAAAACGAGCTGGGCAAACCACTAGCACCTGGTGAAAATGGAGGAGAAGGCACGATGAGGCTGGCCAAAGCCATGGTCGAAATCGAATTAGCATCTTGCGTTATCACTTGTTCGACAGTGCAACCACCATCTTATTTCTTTTCACCAACACGTTCTACGGTCCGTCGACCAAGTATCGACACTGCAAGGCTCTCATTTGCTTCATACGATACGACTTCGACACATCTTATGATGCATGGAGGTTCAGGACCCTCGCCGCCCCCACCTACGAATGTGACTGTGTCTCACTCTAGAGCTTTTAGAGCGAGTAATGGACGTGTCATTGGAGGCAAAAAGGTGTTTTACGCTGAAGCCGAATTTGAAGAAGCATCAAAAGTCCATTGTAGGGATAAAGGAGACTGCGCATGTGCGGTCATGTGGGATGGTCTGGGAAGGATTACGAGTGGGTCTGGATGAGGAGTGCCAGATCACACTCCGGTCTGGATGAAAGGGAGAATCAGGGAGGGGAGCCGGCGATGAAGGAGAGACAGGGTGAAAGCGGAGCCAAAATGGATAGGTAGAATGGCGTTGTAGACCCGTATGGTGGTCGCTCACAGTTTCACGCAGAACGGGCAATAGAATGCGAAATATTATTCACGGGGAAAGTTCCCAGCAATCGCCGATCTAACCGACACTAACCTGCTCCGAACTTTACGGGACGATCGACCCTGAAAACACTGGCCAATAATAGCCACCGAGCCTGGGGGAACCAGAGACCAGATGGCCAAGATCCGGCCCTGCGGAGGACTATGCGGAGCCACACCATGTACTCCGGCTGCAATTCGCTTGACCATTAAGCGGTGTTCCTAACTTTGTCCAGAGGATTTGGGATAATACTCATGCACGAGCAAAAAATTGGCAACTGGTTGCCCGGGGGCTCGTTTAGACTGCGGACGACCCACATGCGTGTGGTCGGGGATGGAGAGGCAGATGCCGCTAAAGGAAGCATGTCGTACTCGCTTATTTATTTATTGGACTAACGCGATTCGGGCGGTCGTACCTTCTGGCCCCGCGCCTAGGCACCGTCTGGGGGATGGGGGGAAAAGGGACGGAAAGGTACCAGGGTATTCGATCGGTATGTGCGATGCCTCATTTTTCACTTTTTACCATAGTCCCCGTTATGTCTTGCCGCATTGAAACTCTCCAAACTCAGCCACAAACGGTAAGCTCGCGTATTGAACAAG
The DNA here is from genome assembly GCA_002105065.1 of Naematelia encephala. Taxonomy (NCBI): domain Eukaryota; kingdom Fungi; phylum Basidiomycota; class Tremellomycetes; order Tremellales; family Naemateliaceae; genus Naematelia; species Naematelia encephala. Next base: position 6,764 of record MCFC01000074.1, read on the forward strand.
GCGAAAAACCAAAGGAGGTGGTAGGAACGGAAACGGCGAAATGCCGAATGTAAAAATGGGACGCGGCTCTTGACCTTTGAGGCAGACCCCTCCGCCTCCCATGCCCCGTCAGATGATCACATGCGGTCGTTGAGTTAGCTGTACCGGTTAACTCGGTCTAGCCCGATTCCCGGCTGGGATGAGAAACAAACGTAACAGGTTCCATAATCCACCATCCTCCCCTCTTGCCCCAACCCCCTTTCCCCAGACCTCTCTTCCCGCCTCGTCAGACTGCAATATATAAGCAACCACTATTGAGCTTGGGCACCCACTTTTCCCATCGTTGTTCTTGACGTTGGGTAATATATCACTTGCGTCCATCTAGACAGACTTGACCTTTCTCATTGAAATTTAAATCGGGCTCAATAGTGAGTGACTACCTTTAACGCGCATCTCTGTCTGCCGCACTTTGTTCCTTCCTCACATCGCCCTTGCCGCTGCCGATTGTGCTTCCCCTTTCATTTTCTTTCTGGCTTGTTCTCCGATCTGCTCCATTTTCTTTTGTCTAATTGCTCATCCCATACCTTCCTTGGACATCTATATGAGCTTCTCCCGACAAAGACGCTGATCATTATGTCACATTATAGTGCCAGGTGGTGCTGTTCTGTTGCACGCTACGTCCGACCCTAACAGGGTCGAGGCTCCAATTACCGCTCGAGCGTACTTTATCTGTGTCTTCGCTTCGTTTGGTGGTATTTTCTTCGGCTATGACACTGGATGGATGGGAGGTGTTCTCGGTAAGTTCACCTGCTGTTACTTGTGTGGAAACCGAGTATCACGTGGCTGATACGAATCCTACTCAATAGGTATGGACTACTTCATCCACTTGCACACCGGACTGGACAAAGCTACGACCCCGACTGCCTCTTTCGTTATCCCAGCATGGGAACAATCACTCATGACTTCAATTCTTTCGGCTGGAACTTTCTTTGGCGCACTCATGGCTGGTGATATTGCCGATTTCTTCGGAAGACGTATCACCATCATCACAGGAAGTGCCGTGTTCACTGTCGGTTGTATTCTCCAGACTGCTTCCACCACCGGTCTTGGTCTCGTAAGTCGATTCATTCTCATATCCCTCTCTTTTCTACTTTTTTCTTTGTCTAAATGCCACGTGTCGCAATGCTGATATTTGTTGATAGTTCATTGCTGGCCGATTAATTGCCGGATTCGGTGTCGGTTTCATCTCGGCCATCATTATCTTGTACCTTTCGGAGATCGCTCCCCGAAAGGTCCGAGGTGCCATCGTATCCGGCTATCAGGTTTGTTTAGTTTACCTCGCTATTTTTATTGAGCTGAGATGTTTTAGTTCTGCATTACCATCGGTATCCTCTTGGCCAACTGTGTCGTCTACGCTTCCAAGAACCGCAACGACACTGGATCTTACCGAATCCCCATCGCCGTGCAGTTCTTGTGGGCAATCATCCTCGCTACCGGTCTCTTCCTCCTTCCCGAATCTCCTCGATGGTATGTCAAGCGAGGCAAAGTCGAGCAGGCCGCCCGATCTCTCTCTATCGTTCGTGGTCAACCAGTCGACTCGGACTACGTTCAACAGGAACTCGCAGAGATCGTCGCCAACCACGAATACGAGACCGAGCTCATCCCTCAATCCAACTACTTTGATTCATGGGCTGCTTGCTTTACTGGTGGTCTGCGCAACCCAGCCTCGAACCTACGCAGGACTATCCTCGGCACGTCTATGCAGATGATGCAGCAGTGGACAGGTATCAACTTGTGAGTAAACAGCTGTTCTTTCTCATCCCATTCCCTTCTCTACAGTCTTTTGAAATCGGACAAATCCTGACTTGCTTCTTCAGCATCTTCTACTTCGGTACCGTCTTCTTCCAGTCTCTCGGAACGATCCACAACCCCTTCTTGATCTCGCTCATCACCACCTTGGTCAACGTATGCTCGACTCCCATCTCATTCTACACCATTGAAAGATTTGGACGACGAAACCTGCTCATCTACGGTGCTGTCGGTATGGTCGTTTGTGAATTCATCTGCGCCATTGCCGGAACCATCAGCTCGACTCCTTCTGTCGTCAGGGCCCAGATCGCATTCATCTGTATCTACATCTCGTTCTTTGCTTCAACATGGGGACCAGCCGCTTGGGTTGTTGTCGGTGAAATCTTCCCTATCCCTATCCGATCCCGAGGTGTCGCTTTGTCTACTGCCTCGAACTGGCTCTGGAACTGTATCATTACTGTGAGTTTCACCACATTACCCCTTCATCGCATGTCTCATGACCCTTACTGATCATGTTGCTAGGTCATCACACCTTACATGGTCAACCCAGACAAGGGCAACCTTCAATCGAAAGTCTTCTTCATCTGGGGAAGCACCTGTATCCTCTGTATCATCTACGCCTACTTCATGGTCTGGGAGACCAAGGGACTCACTCTCGAGCAAGTCGACCGAATGATGGAGGAAGTTGGTTCTCCACGACGATCCGCCGGCTGGAAGCCTCACGGTACCTACGCCGCCGAGATGGGTCTCAACCCAGATGGTACTCTCCCTGTCAAGGGTCTCGACAGCCGTACACCCGGAGAGAAGGTCCACCTCAGCACTGGTACTCATCACGCTGACCACACCGATGTCGCCAACCAGACCAAGGTCTAAGCGACCAGATTTGATCTTGCCTTTACACTTGCCCTGTCATCATTGCGTTATTGGATTATAATGGGAAGAAGAGGAGACGAGATGAAGTGTGAGCGGAGGGAGTATGGATAGCATGGAGGACGAGAAGAAGCGCGTTACATATGTAAATTGTGTTCTTACTGGTTTATACTGTCTGGAAGACTAGGCTACTTTGAAGCTACTCTCTATGCAATCTATCTTTTACATTTCCACCTCATTGTACCATGACCGAGAGAGACTCGTGGCAGTTGCGTCGAGGACATGTACATATCGAATCAGCATTGTGTTTTCGACTGAACAACGAGTGCATGCAGAATGTCATAAATGTATTATGATATCGGAGTAGGAGAAGCGAGATTACACTACGTATCGTCACACGGTGAACGTATTGCAAAGTATTTCACCAAATCACTTACCTGATGCATGAGACGAGGACCGAAATCTTGACCTGTGACCTAAGAAATTGTCAGTCAACGAACAAAGATTGACAACGAGAACCAACGGGGACAGGTACAGATACTTACAGAATGCCAGACTCCTCGATTATAGAATATTGCCAGATCACCGTCCTCCCATGCACTGTGAATATCATATCGTGTCAGTCACACATCTGATCTCTATACCAAGGGAAGCTGAATACAGAGGGTTCGGCCGTATATCGCTTGGTGTAGGAAGCGATGAGCAAGACCAGTCACTTACTGGGCATAGACGTTCTTTGGCGCGATACCAGGCCTCATCAATCTATTTGGTTTCTCATTGTTAGCTCCCTCGACTCAATCCCAGTCCTCATTTAATAGCCCCCAGTCACCTAACCCCCGAAGAACTAGGTTGACTCACTCATAAATGATCTCTCTAACCTCTTTCAAATCCGTAACTTCCCTACCCTCATCCTCCTCATTCATTTTAAGACACAATCTCCACACACAACATCCATGAACCATCAAGCTCTTCTCGCCGGTGATGGGATTCGTCCAAACCAACGGAACGGTGAGTAAATCGTCTTCCGACCATTGTGGGAGATCTTCTAGAGGTGTTTCCAGGTTTTCAGAATGTACTATTAAGCCTGTCGAATGTGCTCTACACGGGGAGATGAAAGTGTATGGATGGGGAGCGTAGGTTATTCGGGAGTTCAAAGCTAGAGAACGAAGGTGTGTTGGGAGGGAGTCGAGAGCTGTAGAGCCGGAGACGACTGTAAAGCGTTGAATGTAAGCATCTTGGCGTAGCGTAGGGGATGAGGAGTATAGTTTGATACTCACAGGCTGTAGCTCCAGGAGTGACCTTGAGCTCATCCCCTGTCCCATCATCGTACAGGACAGTCTGCATATCTCCATTTGGATTCCGAATACCAAGTAGAGTCGTTACCTACTCGGATGCTGTCAGCGTACCTGATCCTCCCTTGACGTGACAGGATCGAGAGGCCGTTTACGTACGATAGGGGGATTCTTGGCGTACAGAGCCGCGTCGATATGCCTAACATGGAGTCAGCTCTAGCTTGCAAGCTTGAATCTGACAAGTGTCTTGGGACATACCATCGATAGAACCTCGTCTTACCCTCAGCAAGCTGCTGAGGAGTCAGGTGATCACGATGAAATTTTCCATGTGTCGGGTGGGTGAGGACAGCTCCTTCTAGACCTTTATAATGATCATTCAAGGTTATGTCAAGTGGTCCTTCCCTATTCAACATTCAGTATAAGCTTCGAAAGCTAACAACCACGGGACTTGACACAGGAGTATAATTCAACGTGAGTGACTTACCCTAGGATTTGAACTTGTGGTACAGATGGAATTGTTACTCCGTCTCTTTTCGAATTTGATCAGCCCTCATATTGAACCATGAGCATGATTGGATCAATCAGGTGATTTCATAGGTGCTGATTGACTGATCCTCCCTCGAACATGTGATACCTCAACTCACTAGGGTCGCGTGTGTACTGTATAAACTCACTTGGACAATATAGAAGCCTTTGCGCGCTGACTATCATTCGCATGACCATACTCTCTAGCACCAAGATCGAAACGGCGATTCAGTTCAAGCTGTTTCTCTGGCGTAAGGGATAATTGATCTTTGACAACGACGACTTTATAGGTATACAATGCTTTTTCGAGTTGGGCAAAATCATCGTCTTCACGGTTCATATCGTCATCAGCGTTGATCGTTGATCATCGAATTAAATCCCAGAGCAGAGAAGTCTACAACATGAACTGATATTGAAAGAAGGCAAGGATAAGACGAGATCAGATACGTACCTGTGAGAACATTACAATCAAGATCTTGTACAATACACCCCAAATCATCCGTACCACCACCATACACAGGCGTAACCTTCATCTCATCCAAAGCTGCCTTCCGGGATGGAGACACCGGGTCCAAATACCAGGCCTGGATTAAAGACGAAGTAGGGTCAGATCGAAGTACAGCTCGCAGCTCGTAGGGAGATAAGAAGAGTCGATCGGGCGAGATTCGGTCTCGACCGAAAGAAGATTTCGGATTCCTGGAAAACGAGACAATTTCGGATTCCCGAGGGAGTAAAGGGGGGGGTTCTTGGGCCGAAACCAGGTGGAAAAAGGGGAGATTTCGGATTCCGGATCGAGCAGGGGTAAAAGGAGCAGATATCGGACTCCTGATAAGATTGAGAACATGGCATGGCATAGTCAGTGTTCACATAGCCAGCATATGTTCTGCAGGATAATCGATACATGCATTGAGATACTCGACTTTCGATAAGAATATCTATCACTTCGATGACTTATAGCATATATGACACTGACACTACTCAAAACTTTCATTATTCTCTTCTTCCCCCCAGATCTCACTTCTGACATACCTCCCTCCATCTTTCTACATTCCTCCATCGTTTTGCCTATCGTTACATCTCGAACTGACCCCGACTTAGTGCATAGCACCAACAGCCTGAGCGGTATATTCTGGGTCTTTTTCCACACCACCAACCTCCTCGAGGTGATAGAGCGGTTCAAGCCTAGCGTTCTTGTTCCTAAACACATGTCGCTTGATGAACCACGGGAGCCAAGTATGAAGTTGGTACCCTGCGTGCTTTGAAGTAGGTACACCGAACACGTAGTCGAGTTCTTCCAGTGTGAGTTGTTTCGTTTCTGGTAACAAGAAGAATATCATCACTAGAGCGACGACGTTGAGACCGGCATAGAAACCGAATGCTCCCTTGATACCAAATACATGTCAGTGGGGTCTGTCGTCTGGGGGAGATTTAGGTCTTGATTGACACTCACGGTAGGTCCAAGGGCACCCTTCATTCGAGGGAAAGTAAGCGACAGGACTGCAGCCCAGAAAAGACAAGTAGCGACTGCCCAGCCCATACCGACTTCTCGATGAGTTATAGGGAATACCTCACTGGAGGATGTCACATTAGCACACACGCACGTACATATACATTGACGAATGGTACTCACGCAGAGTAGGCAAATGGAACTGGACCTTCACCGACAGAGTATGCAATGGCAAAGAGGTAGATGAAGACAGCGATGAGAGGTACTCGAGCAGAGTTTCCGACATCCATCAAGAAGGTAAGGCCGGTAGCGAGGAGGAAGACAGCCATGAGTGGGAATGTTGATAGGAGTAAGTTTCGTCGACCAAACGTGTCAATTGTGAAGACGCTGTATCCGAATCAGCTTGGGTACTTAGAAGGATGGTGTGCAGACTCACGCGGGAATAGCAAAGGTGAAGTTGAGAAGACCGAATCCCCAAGAGGCGAGCAGACACTGTAACGGTCCATAGCCAGCATCTTGGAATACCGTGGATGAGTAGAAGGCGATAATGTTGATACCGCACATTTGTTGGGCAAGCATAACGACGAAACTAGCCAAAGTCGCACGTCGGACACGAGGAATAGTGAAAAGCTGAACGAATCGACTGAACACGTTACTCCGGCCAACTGCGGCGTATTCCTCCTCGAGTTGTCGATGGACATAATACAAGTCTCGTGCGGCCTGTAGAGGAGAGTTTCGAAGTCTGATCAAAGAAGCAAAAGCATCTTGGTATCGATGTTTCTTCATGAGCCAGCGTGGTGATTCGGGGCAAAGGAAGATGAGCAACACAAGAGGAAGCGCCGGAAGGAATGCTGAACCGAGTTGTAGACGCCATGCTAGTTTACCGACCTTGTACACGGCGAGATTGGCGCAGAATCCAAGGAAGATACCGAATGCTGTCCACAGTTGCCAACTCATCACTAAACCTCCACGGACGCTTGCAGGCACATTCTCACTGGATCATGTCAGCTCCACAAGGATATGGGAGCGGAGGAGGACATTTCTACTCACGAGTTGAAGATTGGGACAGTGGACCCTTTGAGACCCATGCCGACACCAAGGAGCAATCGAGTGATGAAAAGCTGTTTCCAGTTTTGAGTAAAGGCAGAGCCGATAGGAGAGAGAAGACAAAAGACAGCGGCCACGAAGATCGTACCTCGTCTACCCAGAAGGTTGTTGACTGGGTCGTTGAGCCAACAGCCAAGCAATGCGGACGCGATGTAAGGCGCAGCGTTGACAACACCCACGATCCATTGGTTTCGAGCATGATTCGGGTCGGTAGAGGCATCGTTGATGTTGAACTCGATAGGGAACGAAAGGTTCGCACCGTTCGATCCAGTTTGATCCCATCCTTGCACAGCGGCACCGATGGAGGCCAGTACGACCGTGAAGATCAATGCACGAGGTTGTGCCCATTTATCTGCAGAATAAGGCTTGTTAGTATAGGCGGCTTTTAACGTGATTATTCAGAGACACGAGTGGACTCACGAGTCTTCTCTCGACGAATGACAGTCTTGTCGACCTCGTCGAGCTCGGAATACCCTTCGAATCGTCCTGGGTTCTGAGCGAGCAGAGCACCCTTTCGGAAGAGTTCAGTGTGCTCGGTAAAGCCTTCTGCTTGACAGAAACTGTCGACATCGGCAAAGAGTTGTTCCTTGGGGATACCGAACAGAGGGTTCTGAATCCTGTCGAACCCAATGTCAGCCACTACGTCTGTTATGCGAGCAAGGAAAGGAAGGGCACTGACTTTGCAGAGACGTTCGAGTTGATGTTGGCGACGAGGTCGGCATCACGACCGTTTTCTAGTACAGATTGGCGGACGTGCTTGTCGTCTGTCTCTTCGAGGAAAGTCTCTTCATATTTAGACATGATGAGATGAAAATCCGATCAACGAGTAAAAAGGGTGGTGGGAAAATCTGCTCGGCAAGCTGGTGCAGTGTTATATACACCAAGAAGCACCCGTTCGCTCTCCCCACTGACATTTCACGAATGACTGACGCCGAGGACCGGCTAAGCGAGTGTCCGGTATGCTCCACACTTGCCCCAGGAGGTTGGTGAGGGGGGGAGGGGGGGGGGGGTTAGGGAGGGGGTGGAGTAGGGCGAGAAGGAGGCGAAACGACTGGTGAAGGAAGGCACGACATTTTGGCGTGGAAGGAAGGGAGGTTCGGTTTCAGACTGGCGTTAGTGACCACGACCAACGTTTTGGGGGGCATTAAAGGCTTGTTCGAGACACATAAGCGAGGTCAGCAGACATCGTTCGTTCGTGACTTTCTCCTCGTTGTCACAGGACCCCTCGGTGCCCCGTTCAAGAATGATTGGCAATGAATCAAATAGAGTTGCTATAGCTGCCGGCGGTAAGCGGTACAGACGTAGAGTCCTGAATAATCGACAAACGGGGATTTGGGCCAGATCCAGAACGAATGGCTTGGGAGAGAGGACTGAAGTGGACGCGTGGGTCAAGTAGGTGGACGGGAACGACTGTCTACTTTGGGATTCCGATAATCCGGAGAGGCCGTCGCTTACGAAAGACCACATTCGATTTCACATGGAATATGAGAGAATGGGCCCTGGTTGGTTTAGGATTTCAAGAAAAGGCACTGACGAGTTGAATTCCAGACTGATGATCGTCATACCAATTTCGTGATAAGTCGCGTGATGATCATTGATATACTCTTGGGCTGTTTCTGTCCGTCTCCCGTATGTTTTATTTTTTTCATATCCATGTTGCGTTCTATTGCTTCGTCGTGATCGAGACTGCAGATCTGGCTAGCCTGGAACTGAAGTCTGATCGTTTCTTTTGAAGCAGGTGACAGTCCTGGATGACGTGTGATTTATGAAGTGTACGAGTAATCACACGGTCTGAAGCAAATCTTAGTCAAGGTAGCCTTGTCGCTGAGTTTTTGTTTTTCCCTATCAAGTATGATGGCATAGTCCCGAAGGGAAAGGGAGGTTATGCAAGCTGGCTCTTCAAGGTGATAATCCCCTTCACTTAGCGTAGCAGATGAAGCAATCAGTAGTCAACTTGTCTGATAAACTACCAACTTTCCGATCTGCGTGTTCGCATGACCAGGTATAGCTGAATCTTCATACTAACAGAGTGATCGTGCTTCAAGAACACCATCCTGCGTCCGTGGAGTATACGCAATATCAAAAACTACCGCGAGCTAGAACATTAGACGGGCGATATCCCCACTCTCACCCCACTCTGATCGGCGATTCGCCCGCCGTCCTCTACACTCGTACTCGCAGAATGATTGAGAGGTTTCGTTTCTTTCTTCCTCACTTTCATCGCATCTCTAACTCAAGAAAAGCCAGGTAGAACTGAAACAATTGGAAATAATGGCTACCGTGAGCCTCCTTGCATACCCATTCTGGTCTCTTTCCCACGCTGCTCACGATATGAAGATCCTCTCGTTCACTGCATTTGACTGATAAACATCCAGTCTTTTACCGTCTCCAAGCTCACCTCCAATTCACCCACCAAACCCCTTCACGAGCTATACGAATCTACCCTCGGTCTTGTCTCCCCTTATTCACTCCCATCCAATAAATTCCACTCTCTTCTTACCGCCCCTCAAAGTCAGATATTCATCGCGACCTCTACCTCTTCCCCCACTTCCTCGTCGCCCATCCTAGGTTTCGCACTCACATACCTTATCCGCGCTGGATCAGCCTCGAACAAATCTTTACAGCACTACAAAGGTGCTATAGCGCTTCTCATCGTCCATCCTTCTCACCGTAATCACGGGATCGGTTCAGCCTTACACGCCGCTGCTCTAGAACACCTTACTCAATCCGTTCGGTCATCGTTCAACAACTCTTACCCGAAGCCTACTTCATCCCAAATCCAGCTAGGCTCTACTTTCCCAAGAATCTGGCCTGGAGTACCGAATGGGCCAGAGTTTGACGAAGCGAAGTTATGGTTTCAGAGAAGAGGTTGGGTGTTCAAGGATGAATGTAGTATAGATCTCTACAGATCATTAGACGACAGTGTTGTGGAGGAATTGAGCTTAAATGAGATGGTCAAGAAGGCAGAAGGGCATGAAATTACATTCGGATGTCCCGAGGCAAAAGACATACAAGGATTATTGGAATTACAGAAGGAGGAGTTTGATACCTACACAGTGAGTATTCTACACTCTTGGTCAATTGGCTTGGTTGCGCGACTGGCCAAGCTGAAACATGCACATTTAAGGGATGGCCAGATATGTTTCCTGCGTTATTAGATGCTGGTCAATCACAAGATATTTGGTGCGCATTCGATAAAAGTGGACAGGTCATTGGAGCTACTGTTGCGGCGTTGGAACCTGATGGACCTATGTTGGAGGTATTAGCTTGGCCTGCTACTATAGGTATGTGGAACAATTATGTGGGAAACGTCATCTATATCATTTAGCCCATTTTCCTCTCCTTCGCATGGTTCTTCATTGACACTGAATTGGGATAGGCAAGCGATGCGCCTCGATAGCCTGCGTGGGAATATCCTCTAAATCAAGAGGAACAGGCGCAGGAGTTGCGTTAGTCGCTTCAGCAACGATGAACCTTGCTCGTCGTGGTGCCGATGGATGTTTCATCGATTGGGTCAGTCTGAAAGGGTTTTATCAACGGTGTGGGTATGAGCCTTGGGCTAAGGGATATTGGGAAGCTTGGAGGTGAGTTCATTTTGGGGGTGAGGCTGATGGGATAGGGATGTGAACGAGGTTTGAGAGGCTCGATAGTCCAGAATCAGACTGTAATATGGGATTCACCCTGCGATGATTGCACACAAAATCGTACTGCTGGAGCTGATATATTTACCTTGGAGCATCTGCAAGCATTGCAATTTGATCTCACTGATCACACGCGAAGAGATAGACTTAACAACGTAGCAAGAGTACTGCCCTCGGAGTCTTCCGTATAACCTTCCTTTGACCTGATACCTCGCGGCACTCCGATGGCTCCAGAGACTAGCGCCTTCTGCGCGATCCTAGCCGAGTATGATCAAGATTTCTTATTCGTGCCATACTTGTTGACGAATTGGCAATGACTGCAAGTATGTCAAAGTCTGGCAGTACCCACCTCCCGAGTACCCTACCCTCCAGTACCTTCCCTATCAAGACCGACATCCCCACCTCTTCGACAATCGCCACCCTCACCATCTCTCGGATACGGAGAGCCACCGCAACTTCAGCTCCACCTGATACTAGCGGTTCGAGGGGGTACACCTTCAAGGTGCCGTTATTGCCAATCGAAATTCCCGCGACATTCGAGTTGCTCACCTCCAACCCTCCCGATCCTCCCATCTCCGAATGTCCGACCTCCGACCGTCTCTACCCTCCCGACCCTCCCATCTCCACCTCCGACCCTCCCGACTCTCCCACCTCCGGATGTCCCACCTCCGACCCTGCCTTGCAGTCTCGGGGTGACTCAGCAAAACCGAAGGAAAGTGACCCAACGAAATCGAAGAAACGCAGAAGAAGGCGAGATACGACCATGGCAGCAGTAAATTCCTCTCCCTTACCCGCTTAAGACCCTGGTTTGTGGATTCCATGTATTCTGTGTCGTCTCGAGTCCCCGATCAACAGCTCTTATCTGAGCCCAGTCATCCTTTACGTCGCACAGTCCGACCCAATCGTACCAGAATCCGAGCCGATTGCAGAAGGAAACAAATTCCTTGGAAGTCGTGTCATCAGAAGCTTTCAAATCAATCTACATGTCCATGACAGCAAGCGAGGTTGAGCAGCTCAAGAAAGTACAAACGCGTACAATGGAGAAAAATGGTACAGAACAGAGTGATGGCACGGAGATTGCGCAGACTGATGGCATGAAAAAGAAGAAAACACAAATCAATGAAGATCTGATTGTCCTGACAGACAAAGAACTGTACTCGCTCTGGGCTAGTCTTAAACAGAGTAAGCGCCGGATCTCTGGTCAGCTGAAAGACGAATTGCGGATTGCTGCGAAACAGTCATCTGGTGGATGGACTGTTGTGCCCGAGGTGCGGCGAAATCGTACTCTTGAGCAAAAGGATACAAGTGAAGGAAGACGTGTGAGAAAGATCCTGTCGTTTACTTATACCTTTGTATATACTTCCAATGACGGCAGTGTGACGATTGAAAGCAAGCTGAAAGGCAACCTTCATATACCCGATCAGAGTTTGGTGGCGAAATGGGATCCCATGCTGTCGATCGATCATAGCTCATAGGGATCTGAAAGATATTGGTCAGTGTGACAATGAAGGCGTGTCCATGCTGAATTATGAGGATGAGCAGTAGCGTGATGAAGATTACGGGGATTCACAGCGCCTGAAGAGGTTGAGATATGTACATACATTATATTAGTACGAACGAGGCGACTTTTTATACTTTGGGTGTGCATTGCATTTCTAAACTTTCATAATATAAATCTATGAGTCACACACATAGAAAACCCCGAACTCCCACATTTGGTTACCCATCTACAACTCGATAATCTCGTCTGTGCAAATCAATCGACCCCAAATAGAACCACCGTAATAATTCACTTTCAAAGTTCCCGTCATAATCAACTTCCAAAATTCAAAACAAAAAGCACCTCTCCTCTATTCCTTCTATGTCTATCTTCTCGCTCCCCGACTCCACTCCTAAATACGGGGAAGATAAAGGGCGAGTATGAGTCGTCCCGATCTAGAGAGATCCGCTCGACTCGGAGTGAGACTTGACAACGGGCAAGACACTAGTCTCGATATCATCTTCCTTTCCGTATTTTTCGTCTGGAGATTCGAGACCTGCTTCAGGGGATATGTCCATGACGACTTCGCTCGCTGATTGACGACCAAATGTGACGATAGGCTCATCGGCGAAATAACTACAGTGAAACAAGTTTTAGAAAAAGAAAACATAGATAGTTCATTTGAAGAGAAGGAAAAAAAAAAGAGCAAGTCGTACTATGAAGAGGGGAATGGGTTGAAAGAAAAGTTGTAACGTACCCATCAGTCTTTCCGAGGAATTCATATTTCCATACAAACTCTCCTTCACGGCCAGAAGGGATGATTTGTGGTTTCCAAATATAGCTGCCAGCAAGGAAAAACATTGCTGTGATACCGAACGAAATCAGGAAACCAGAATTGTAAATCTGTTTCATCTTGGTAGCGGCTACACCTGTTTGAGACCTACCTCAAGGATTAGCTTTGCAACTTTGCCATCAAGCTATCCAGCAGTCATGAATGAAGCGAACCGTGTCATACCAATCAAGGAAGGGAGTAATGTAAAGTGATTGACGTCGACTTACGTGTACGACAGACAGAGTCCAGGAAGAGGTACAGCGATACCGAGAAGCCAAGAAACGATGGCCACCATGTTGAATCCCTTCACAGGGCTACGGTACATGTACAATCCATCGGGGTTGAGGGTATTTCCCACCGCATCGAACAGCGATGGAGTGTGCAAGTTCCCTCGACGGACAATGTAGTAATCGCACAGTAGAACGCTGCGAGCGAAAGTAAGCAACCGTGTGGGAATGTGGGCACAGGATAGACCACACTAGAGTCAACTTACGACAACATAGCACCGCAAAAAAACGTGTACGAGCCAAGGAAAGTGACGAACTGATTTTCACGCATCAGCGCATGCGTTAATGCAAGTGACAGAAGAAAAATCGTAGAGGAACTGACCTTGACACCGCTGGAGATGATAGACCATGGCTGAATGATCCACGAGAAGGCCATGACAAATAGTTGTCCTCGGATGATGTTGCTGAACCCCATTAGCAACTATCCCGTCTCTGATTGACTGTCCCAGACTTACATTCGTTGTGGCCATAGCCCAGAGAAATCACAAGCAAATGGGATAGAGTTGGCAAACAAGTTGGTACCGATCGTAGCGTAGATCTGAGTAAGGGCGAACAAGAAGATCCCAGCTCTCCAACCTGGAGTGACGATATTCTCGTCATTCAAGATCAAGTCACAGATATCCCATACGTTCCAAACCTTCTTGCCAAAGCTGCCGAAAATTAGCAATCGTTCACTCACAAGGACAATGATTATAACGACGATGATATCGAGTATTAACTCACATTTGAAAAGTCGCAGCACCAGAAGTGAGACCTAGCATCATGACTACAATGGAGCCGATGAATTGCGAGACGAACTGAGGCCACACAGCAGCCTGAGGAGTGTTGGCGTAACGACCGATGTCAGGTTCTGATAAGAAACACTGCATCAGCACACAGCACGGTAATATCAAAACACCTCAATCAAGATATAGGTGCAACTCACGGTTGATTAGCATAGGGGCGATACCACCGAAACAACTGTTGATTCCCAACATCCATGCCCATCCTTGGGCTGATGGCGTTGTGGCAACGGTACCGTTTAGATTTTTGAAGTTTACAGAGCCCCCGGCTAGATGAACCAACGCGCCGAGGAAGCCCCACGAAGCGGCTGGGAGAATCAAAGCCTGGACAGGTAATGTCAGCAGATCCCCAACAAGGCAAGCATAGAGGGCAGTAGACGTGGACAACGACTCGCGAAGGATTCCAAGTACGGTGAGACAAGGAAAACTCACCTTTACCTCGAAGAAGATTTTGATCATGGAAGGGTGCACAAACGCAAATGGCAAATGCATTGCCCAGGCGATGAAGTAGGCAACGAGCTTGCGAGTAGTAACGTTCGAGCTGGCAGCGACGTGGTTGGCCATTTTCGCCCAACCCTGATGGAGTATCAGCACATCGTCCACATTGAGCAAGGATGTATGACGTACGTTAGGAGACACGGCGCAGAGAGCTTGGTCAATCATCCTTTTGGTCGAAGGTAAGCCAAGCGGGTCTATCGGACAGTGGAACAGAAATCCCCTCACAAAGCAGCGTAGTAGGTCTGTACAGCGAACCAAATGACGGCAACAGTCTGTCAAATCTATTGTCAGCTCTTGTCCACCTTCAACAAGAAATGGAACACCTACACCTCGGAGACCAACGAAAATCTTGCTACCACGCATACCAAATGCCGCTCGAGACCATGTAGGGAACCCGATATGGTACCTCGAGCCGACACGAGCAGCTCCAACAGCCACAAACGCGATCAGAAGGTAACCGAGAACAGAAGCGCCAATTGTAGTGTTGAAGGAGAGACCGATGGAGAGCAGAGCAGAACCGCTTGACCAGGCGCCACTGAAAGCCATTGCCATTCAGTATGAGCCCACTTGAGGATGGGAGTACAGGGCCATTGGAAGTTGGACAGGTACGCGTGATACGGGGATGACTTACACGCCATAGTTGGTACCCCACCATAAACTAACATAACTGAGCCAACTCCAGGTCCGCATCTGTGGAGGCGATGGTGCTGAGATACATCTCAGCCGCGTTCTCAGGGACAATCCCAGCAGTGAGTTATGAAGGCTCACCTAGATCTTCGTTAATCCAAAACGAGTTATTCCCAGGCTCCATATGGATCAAGGCTGCCGTTCAATCAGCTAGTACTCTTTCAAGTAGTTTAGTCGCCCGGCTAAACTCACGCTTCAAGCCTGAAGTGGGACGAAAGTCGTCCGCGCCTGCATCTTTAGCTGATTGAGGTTTCTGTAAGAAACCCGTGGATTTCGCAAACTTCTTCACGTTCTTCAAAGCGTCCATCTTGAGGTGATCAGGAGTCTTGTCCTTGGCCAATTGACAGAACTCTTGAGTCCCAGGTGTAGTGTTCTGAGCGATAGTGATCATCGAGCTTTAGTCCAGCCACATATAAGTACTGGGGAAATGCACGGAAGTGGTAGTCCGACGACCAGCAAGACAAGCAATGAAGAGATAACCCCCGGTAGGAGCATCCGATACGCTAGTGTTGATCACAGACAGACCTTATCAGGGATCCCGGCTGCACCACTACACTCCGACTCATGAACAGCCTTTGGCTTGTAAACAAGGGCGAAATACCTCGGATATGTTCCGGGTTCCAAGATAAGAGGTGCGACATTGCGCTGCAGTATCTTCCACTAAAACAGGGTGAGATTAAGGCACCGGACTTGTCTCCCGAATGCAGATCAGCTCAGCTACATGGCGACAGAGAATGAGACGTTGATGGAAAACAAGACCCGAGAGGCAAATTCCAGTCCGAATACATAAGGATATCGTTGAAAATTGTCCTTGTTCGGGTGACCCGTTTGTGAGCAGGCCAGTCAGCTGACATGACGTCGTTGGACACCCAGGCACACACCACGACGTCGATCGATCTTGCCGCTCTGTGTGCCCGGGTAAACAAAAAGCTCATAGACGTCCACAAGAGCCCTTCTTCCCCTTTTATTCTATCACCCTGCAGACCTTCACATTAGCACTCGACTAACATGCCATCGTCCAAAGGGAAACCAACAGATCCAGAGCTTCGAGAGGAGATCAAAGAGAGTGAGTCCTGAAGTGTGCGGGTCAAGTGATGGCGTTGATCTTGTATAGAGGTCAAGGGCGAAGGAAATAAGGATGGCAGTGGTAAGGGTCAATGGAGCGCTTGGAAGGTCAGCCTGATCCATGCTTCCGGCCGAGATTCAGAGCTAACGGCAGCTCTTCTCCTAATCATATCCTGGACCGGCTTCTGATGTTTGCTACCATTTCTCCCCCTGATCGGACGGGACTTTCTGCCTGTACTTTCTCACTCTCGATTCCTCCTATAGGCATCAAAGCTAGCGAAAGAGTATGAGAAAGAAGGAGGAGAATATGAGAACGAGGCAGGATCCAAGAACGAGCCAAAGAAAGGCGCTCCCGAGCACAAGTCGGAAGCCAAGAAGACTTCCGAGACGACTGCTGAGAAGCCTAAGTCAAGCGGCAAGCCCAAGTCGAAGAAAGACGAAGAGAAAAAGTCGGATAAGCCAGTGTCTAAGAAAGACGAAGACAAGAGTAAAGCGTCTGCCAAGCCCAGATCGAGCGGGAAGAAAGATGAGGAGAAGGTGGACAAGCCAAAATCCAAGAAGGAGGAGGAGAAGGAGAACACGACAAAGCCACGGTCAAAGAAAGAGGATAAATCTGACAAACCAAAGTCCAAAAACGAAAACGACAAGCCGAAATCCTCGGGGAAGCCAAAATCATCTGGCAAGAAGGAGGAACCGGCGGACAAGCCAAAGTCCAAATCTAAAGACAAGACAGAAGCGGGAACCAAGCGCAAGGCCGAGGACGAGGGCAAGCCAGCGAGCAAGAAGAAGGAAACTGCGAAGAGTTAGCGTGTCTGATATTGTAAAGCCGGAAGTAGGCCTGTGGTGTGGGTTCGGCCAATTGATGTACTGTATGTATTTCTTGTCAAGCTGATTACAGTGTTTCGACCTAATCCTCTTCTGCTTGGCCTCCGGCCGAATCTGCATAGTTCTGCTGCGGACGAGTGAAGCAGCGCCACCCAAACAAAGGATACACTCAAATCTCACACCTCTAACCTATCACCTTGTTGCGCGTCAGTCGTCCTTTCATACGCCACCTTTGGCAAGACCACTGTGGGAGACGAGAAAACTCAGCGCATTTGGAGTTATACCACCTTGCCACTGACTCTCTTCCTCTCTACCTTACCTGTCATTGACATTCGTCTCCTTCGCTCCTAGATCTGACAATCTGTATCGCGACTTGCTGAGCTACTCATGATATATCAGTAGGTCTCCCAAACACAGGACATTCAACATGGGCGGACGAGGCTCTCTTTCTGCAGCCGAGAGTGTTTCGGTTCGCAGAGGCTCTCGCACCCCCAGACGGGTCCGATCACGACCTGCACGCAACCAAGTTGTCGATGTACCAGCTACCCCTGGACCTGCAGTTCTAGCTGATCCTAACTCATCACCCCTCACCTCTGTCTCGCCGTACAATGCCGAGAAGATACCCAGAAGCACGAAGTCAGCTTCCAAGTCTTTGTCAGATCATTCTTCCAAGATATCGACGGCTCTGCGTCACAAGTCATCGCCGAAGAACACGGGTAAGACATCCGTCAGAGCAGCGCCAAAGCCAGCATCCAACAACACCTTCACTCCCGGGCATCAAGCACGCTCCACCCAAACTCCGGCTACTGACGTGTCGAACGCCCAGAAGTCGCCGAAGAAGACCACGAAGAGGAATCCGTCCACGAATGAGCTACAAGCACTGTCTCTCAGGATCTTCTCACCAGACCTCCGTCCGCCGCGTCGTCTCAACCAGCCATCGCCTCCTTCTCTCGCTGCTTCGAGCCTCCCGCCACCATGCGCAGAATTAGACGAGCGGCCGCGTTCCAGAATTCGAAGGTTCAAACTCTGGAGAGACCAAGTGCCGAGCCTGCTCAAGGTTGTTCTTGCTCCGAAATACAGATGTGAGTCTTCGCTATTTCCATTTTGTGCAGAAGAATTTGCGCTTTCAAAGTTGAGATTCAGCTGCTAACTACAAGAAGTGCATTTGAAACGATACCAAATGCTACCCCTGTCCAGCTCGATCGTGCCTCTGTCATCGATAGGCGACCGAGTGCAGGTCTTTCCGCGTCCTCCTCCCCCGCCTCTCCCTCCCTCGCCACTGCAGGAGCCAGCAGTGATGGGCCCCACGCCAAAGCCATGGGTCGGAATGACCAAGTTGCAGCTGAAAGCCGAACGTAGAGCCGCGAGACTGCGGCTGAGGCAGTATCGCTGGGCTCTAGACGGAGAGTACGAGCGAAGGTTTCGCGGTGTCATGCGTGGGTATGTCGCGGGGATTATCAGGTTTGAGAAGGATAACATGTGAGTTGTCATGTGACCTCATTGTCTACTTGACAGTGGACGAGTCGGAAATCCGCCCTCCCCCTCTCCTGGTTCAAGCTGTAGCGTGGATCTCTTACAAAGGCCCCGCCTCTCCGACCCCACCTAGGAGCTCTTGCCCCGCTTCCGTGTTTCCCCCATGCCTACCGTTCCAGAGCTGACCCGATGATGTTGACAGCAAGGATGGCAAGTCGTTCCTCGATACTACGCCTACTGAATTGGTTCAACGCTATACAATGTCCTTCCGGAACCTGCGCAAGTCATCATCTGCAGCCTTCTCGCCACTGATTCTTGACCTCGCCAAGATCCCTAAAGGCTCGGCGTTTCGAATGCCAGTGCGAGCACGGGACGCTGTCCGTCGAGGTGTTAAGAACGAAGACGAGCGATTGCGTCGGAAGAAGGAGGCAAAGGCAGCGAGATTGGCCAAACAGGCCCAGCTAACACAAGCAAATGGCCCGCCGCCACCTTATGCGATGTCAGAAACAACGCAGGTTCGCATTCAGGAGGCAGAAGACAAGAAAGAGGAAGAGCAGGAAGAGGAAGAGGATGAGGATGAAGACGAAGGAACCGATGACGAGTTGAAGACGCCAACAACCTCCAATATACATCCTGCCGCAACAATCACTTCACTTCTTCCTGGTGGAACTTGTTTAGAGATCGAAAGAGACAACGATTCCCTCAAATCACTCACTCCCATCTTAGCCGTGCAGAGCCCGCCTCTTCCCACGTATCCCCCAGTACGAAGGCAAAGTGCGACCCCAACAGTCTCAACTCCAGTATCACCATCAGAACGAGATGAGGTCGCCATCAGAGATGAGATTGTCCGCAAGATAATGGACAATATGCGCCGACTTGATCTCCTCCGTGCCGAGCTCCGCGATTCAGTTTCCTCAGCCGACACTTCCGCTGTTGAAAAAGAAACAGAGACGATGAAGAAAATGCTTGTCAACGTTCTACGAAGACATGGGGATGCGGCTAGTCCTCAGATCGCCGAAGAAGAGGGTGTAGACGAACACGCACTCCAAGGCGATGAGGTCGAGGTGAGGCAGGGGTCGGAGTTGGGGACGGGTTTGCAAGTTGAAGTCGAAGTTGAATCTCAGTCTGTACCCAGTAAGTACAATTACACCAACACGGATTGGGCGACAATGACGAGTATTGACCACAGACCACATCTCAGCGTCCCTCCATAAACGGGTCGGCTCACTCAATATTGACGATGATACCCGGCTCTTTGCGCTTTCCAAGAACAGATCCGATGCCTCTCAGATTTCCAGCAACGAAGACGAAGAAGCGCAAGAGGCTGATTCAGATACATCGAGCTCTACCATCTCCTCAGCTTACGAGTCGAATGAAAGCTTTATAGCTACTGTGGATGGAAATGGAGCTCGGGAGATACTTGGTAGACGAAGAGGGATGTGGGGAAATCAGAGTGGCGAGAGTGATTTGGATTCCGATGTGGCTACAGCTCGTTGATTCGCTGTTTTTCATACGTGGATGGATTGTGGATAAATCAACGATTATCAATGATGTGGTGGGGGATGGGAAAGATAGCGGAGGTACTGTATAGATAGCTCTTGGACCTGCACATAGCCGAGCCAAGGATGTCGCGGTTGACGACTCATTATGTACATTATACACCACACCCATGCATACATTCTGACACTCGACGCATTCAAAGCAATGACACAAAGTCTGCATAACGGTCAATAATGAGCTATCGTTTGCATTACGCCTTGCGTACAATATCATTAAAAAACACCATAGAACAGTGTTCCCATACTCTTGTTTGTAACAAACACGGATATCCATCTACTACTTGGTCTACTCTCCCGCAAACAAACGCACGATCAAATACGCCGTTGATCCGAAAAACCTAAACAGCGCCAGACCCGCTACAGTGCTATAACGATATCAGCCTGCTGTACCCAGCTACACCTTGATGGGTTTGGAACCTACTAGAGTAAGATACCCATATATGTCGTTGCGAGCGAACTACTGCCGCCTGAAGTCTGTCTGTAGATTCTGATCAGTACCTTATTCTTTACTTGAGCACTGTACTGCCTATACGTACAGGATAGCAGCTCCCAAAGCCCCATTCGACATGATCCAGAAGATCAAAACGTTTGTACGGAAATTCTACGTGGTCCCATTAGCCAATGTTATCTCCTGCATTTCTGTCCAAGACAACATACCTTATAATAGTCCTCCTGCTTTTGATCATCCGAAACCACATGGACCTCTTTTGGCGGCTTTGTAGCTAATAACCGTAATTCCGCAGCGTACATTGCGTTTAGATCTTGTTGCTCGACGGGAACATCAACAGTCACTTCGTTCTTGTTATCCGAATGAGATTTCACAACTCCCAGGTCCTCGCTGACTTTGTCCGAGCCTTTCGTACCCCATGACTGTCAAGTGTCAGTACTGCACTACACGGATAGTCTGATAGCACGGCAACAATTGCCCGAGGAGTAGGAATATCACCGTTCGGGTAGATAACGCATCGACAGAAACCTACCACATCGTGAACATTGCAGAATGCATACACACTGCGTCCATTGTCAGCCCCACTATCGCAATGATTCTATTGAAACTCACTTGAGCACATTGATATAGCTCGGAGCCAATAAGAGGTATTGCAGGAAACTCGTGACTGGTGGTGCAAGTCAGCTTGATCCTATAAGGCTGCTACGCCCTCGAAACAAAGATACGTGGCTCTTTGTACACTTAATTTGAATCACTCACGCATATGCCATGGCTCTAGCGCCAATAAGCTCGAAACGATATACAGTCCATAAGTCGCCGCGAGCGAAAGCACGATATTTCGGAATATCTTGTCCCCAAAGACCGTACCAGCAGTAATTGGACCTGAATCCTCCACATTTTCAACGCCAATGACCGCCAGATAGACTGTTACGACGTCAGCATAAATATGAGCAGAGATGAGGAAGCTATGGAGAAATTGGCTGGGCTGGAAGGAGACAGACTCACTTGCTGCGAAGAGCATGTAGACGGTCAGAAGAGCAAAGCCAATCATAGACACGGTATACCCCACTTTTGAGCTTGTACCGAGTCAGCTTATCCAATGTATCGATGCATCCAGGCCAAGCTCACCCAGCTGGTCGGTTTCCCAAGGAGAGCAGAAAGCACAGCACGAGAAGTGCTGCGTAGATGTATTGCAGTGGTATATTGACAAAGTGCCATGCTTTGCCGGTAGTGTCAAGAGAGTTCTGGTATATCTCAGCTAATGCCCTCTTCCATGCTTCCCCGGAACCGAGGAGTATGTCAAGCTTTTGACGGCTGAAGAGACAGGTTGAAAGCTTACGGTAAGGACCACAAAGGCAATGAAAAAGTTGCCTAAAGCAAACCACGAGAATATCAGGTTGATCATTTCTGTGAATTCAAGGTAAGCGCTCGTTCATGTCTTACGGATTTGGCAGGGCTGACGATAAAGGCCTTCAACATGTAAGAAGAATTTCCGAGTGATCGAGTGGCTATGTACGCTGTTAGTAAATCCTGTTGTCGGTGCTCTGCAGAGCACGTACGAAGAGCGGTAGAGATAGCCGAAATGGAATATTGAGTGGATCGCAGCAAAGAAAGAGCCATTCAGCCATCTGCCAAGTCTCAGCCAAAGATCATTAACCTCGACTTGTAGGACTTACCGACGACGCTGGGATACTAGCTCTGCTACCTGCAATTTGTAAATCTCGTCTCTAGATGATTTAAGACAACGTACAGTGTCCGGCACATCGGTGATCGCGTAGGCCGACTTGACATAATGTAAAGTCCACTTGCATGCCCGCTTACTGACAAGCTCCCAACACAAGATACGATCTAATTGCTATCAGTGAAAAATCTCGTATATATCTAGATACCTTCAGCAAGGTACATATTTGCCGCACTAAACCAAGCATCAGCTTTGTGCGTTGAGTGTACTCTCGAAGACAATAACGAACAAGATGCCTGCTCCTGCGCCATGCATAGTCTCGCCGATGAAATATTGTTTGAGCGGTCCGTTGCCTTTTTCGTCATTCAAGAGTGCGATGTACTGCACCGATCAGCCATTACACTACCGGCATTTTCCGCAATCTCAACATACGCGATAAGCTGAGAACGCTCCGGGACTAAGCACGTCAGCTCTCTCCGCACAGATCAAGCCCCATCACCTGGCAAAAGCAACCCACAGAACAGTGATATATCCAAAGATACTCTCCAAAGGCTTATCCAAGATATTACTCATCTTGTACTCGAAGTTTTGTGCAGCGACAAGGGGGTTAAGCAAGTTACGCCAGAACATGCCCTTGAGCGCGACGATCTCGCCGCACGCACCGCCGACTGATGAATTGATATCGAACGCTTTCCAGAGATGATATATGCTATCTGGGCCTGGTTGGGTGCCAACATCAAGCAAGACACAGACGCTGAAGGTGTCAGTGGCCGAACAGCTCACACGCGAGGCAGGATGATAGTCAGTTCACTCACTTGGGCCGCAGACATGCTCCGAAGGCGCTGAAGACTTTATCAGTGAGGCAACGAAAGTGCGAAGGGTAGGGCTTACTTGAAGAACCACCGGTGGCTGTTGATCTGCAGAGTATCAGCGATCATGTAGTCAGAGGCGATTGCAAACTCGCCTTTTTCTGGTTCTTCTCCTATTCGCGAATCAGTCCAGCCTTTGACATGGAGTTAAACGCAGACTTACCTTGAGGCAAAAGATCATCTGGATTGGTACATGCTTTCCGGGATCACCGGGTCTAATTTTCCCACTTCCATCGATGGACACTTGACTCATCAGCCTCTTGAAGCCTCTACAGGATCTCACTCACATTGACCGGTATACTCGTAGACATGTGCGGTCTACCAGCTGGATCAGCCTGGTGTGGTGTGGTGGAGCAAGGTACATACGACAGGCTTGCCATTGACGACGTTCTTGGCCACGCCATCCTGGTAACATCCTAGAGCTGCCAACACGGACCGTGTACGGGGATTGATCTTTGCACGCCCATCCGAGACGATACATACAACCACCTGAAAGATGTTGTCAGTTACGAAGATCCTTCTTCTCCAAGATGATCACTGAGACTCACTTTTTTCCAGCCTTCCTTCCCCCAGGTTTTTGATTTTGATCGCGTACAAAGATGAGCGATATTCTGCATGACGCCACGCATTGTTCGGCAGAATAATACATCGTCTTCCTGTTCTCATTATCAGCTTGATACGATACTCTCAGCCGTGTGAACTGACGTTGTACATGGTGATGACCTAGGTGTAGGATAAGCTAGCAAATCTAGTATTGGACAGACCGACTCACAATGAATAGTTCAGTCTGCCTCGGTGGATCATATAACCTCTGTCTCAGAGTATATTTGTCGTCCTGGTCGTATGTCAGCTTCCTCGAGTACTCTACCGCCAACCACGTCTCGTCCCTAGCCGGACTCACAACAAAGTCATTGGGATCACCCGTGACTGCAGTATAACGCATTTTTGTAAACTCGTTTCCTTCGCGAATGTGGCATTGATCAAGAAGCATAGAAGGAACATCGACATCAAGTACGAGGTGACCTCGAAACAGTCTAATACCCTCCCATCAGCTCCTCATGTCGTCGAGGAGGATATCGTGATGGATGAACTCACGCAACACGTTTCTGAGTTTTATTACGCCTGATGACCCGATTAGGTACTGGTCCATAATGCAGATTGACCTCATCTTCATCACCGCCTGGCACGCCGTTTGTTCTCGCAGCTATTCCCATGCCGATATCGCTCTCTGATGCTCCCATATCGCTAAGCTGATATCGTACTCCATTAGGTGGTGGAGTAACACCGAATCTTCCATCTGGAGTTGCATGTGCAAGTAGAGGTGCTGAGTCGTTCATATCCTCATCGACACGCCCACTTTGACTTTGAGAAAGACCATATCCTTCAAAGCTAGGTCGGGGAGGATACCCACCGATCATGTCTGATGATTGTGAGGGAAGGAGAGGGGGAGGCGATGCTAATCGATTATCGGATAGACCATAAGGATAGGAACCGGGAGGAGGGGCTAGACTAGTCGAGCTATCGTATCGTTGTCGATTTGGAGGAGGAAGGTGAGGCGGAGTGAAGCTATTCATCCCAGAATTGGTGTTTGGGATAGAATATCGATCAGGTAATGATGTGGAAGGTGCACGAGGTGGACTTAAAGCAGTAGAAGGTTGTTGAGAAGGATATTGACGACTTCCTTCTGGACTAGACCAGGATGGTTGTTGGAGTTGAGGAGGTTGATCAAGCGATATTCTTCCATTTCCATTGTCTTGAAACGGGTCGGCGTAAGTTCCAAAGGAGGCCGCTACAAAAGGTTGAGTTTGAGAATGTGGAATACCAGCATAATTCGGTTGAGGAGGTGGAGGAGGGGGAAACGGTTGGGATTGAGAATGATGTATATGTTGTTGTGGTCGTTGTGTTTGTTGTTGTGGTTGGCCATAAGGATCAGAAGGATAATGATGCAGTGCTCCTCCACCACCACCACCACCACCTCCTTGTGGGTAAGTGGGGGAAGTTGGAAATGCATGTCGAGTAGGTGATGTATACCCTCCAGGCTGCTGTGGAGGAGGCCGATAAATATCACCTGGGTTCATCTTTGCTCGCCCGTTGTGATCCAATAGCGGAGGGGAATATGAAAGCACGAGGAGAACGAGAAGATGATTTTGGCACGTCGTGGACGCGGCTGGCTTGCTTTGAAAATGAAAATGCCAAGCTGAAACGCTGAAACGCGGGGCAAATAAAATCAGTCAGGACGAGTGGCAAAAAGCGAAAAAAGCAGTGACTGGCACAGCTTTTTGAGACAGCGCCTTTGTCATTGATCACTCCAATACATACGTCAGGGCTGGACATGGGTTATCCAAGTGGCGTATTGATGGTTCTACCCGTCAAACATATCACTAAACATGTCAGATACTCGGACTGTGAGGTATCTTCAATACAATGAGGTCGGTCGGCAGATTACCTCTTCGTTTCTAATACTATCCATTCCCTTGGAGCTCTCCATTTACTTCTTCTTGAAGAATCCCTGTAGACTCATCTGACCTCCTCTACCCTTCCCCATGGATGAGCCTCCTCCCGTCCCGCTCGATCCTCCTTTCCCTGCAGCAGGCGTCGCTGGCTTCTTGGGTGGAGGAGGTGCTGACTTGATTGTTGTGGTTGTTGCTCGATGTGTTTCTTCCAATGTAGCTTTTGTAGACTTTCTGAACTTATTTTGACTCTCTTTGTCAGGTTCTGATTCGCCGGAATAAGATTCTTCAGAATAATAATCTTTGGTGACTAAAGGTTTATATTAGCATACGAGCTCAAAGATAGATAGATAGATGTGATAACATACCCATATAACCTTTCTCATCTACCTCTGTTTTACTTTTCTTGACCTTTCGTTTCTTTCTCACACCGTGCTCCTTCTTTACGTGTTTATGCGCTTTCGCCTGAATCTTGGATCCAGAAGCTTGAGGCTCAGGTTCTTGCTCTTGTTCTTGTTCTTGCTTGTCTCCCAAGTCCATATCGAGATCATCATCCATTCCCATCATAGCCTCCATCGCTGCTTTGTCATCGGCGCGATTCATGCTTGATGTAGGTTCTACTACAGGATCTGATTTCACTCCCAGATTCTGAGTAGATGCAACTTCATCATCGGAGGCTGTGTCACGTTTCCTAGCATTCGTTGAGGAGGAAGGTTTCGGTTTCTCCTTTGCTGCAGGTTCAGGTTTAGGTTTAGGTATCTCGAGTTCAGGATTAGGAGCAGGAACAGGAGATGGAAATAGATCCTGCGTACCAGTTAGTTGTGAATGATAGGTAGACACGAACCTTTTTGACTTGGGGTTTCTTGCCTTCCTCAGACTTGGATCCACCTCGAGCAACCTTCACAGCACCTTTTGAGAAATCGATTCCTCCATCTCGCATTATCTTCTTCTCACCGCCTTCTGCAGCGGCGTTGAAAGCTGAACCGGTGATCGTTCCATAGGTAGCTGGATCGCGATATCGCTCGTGGCTCCGTAACGCCAGGATAGGTACGAGGTATTGTGCTGGATCCTATTTCTAGTCAGCTCCGCTCAGATACAGACTAGACTACCAGCTTCGCCCAAATACCGACTAGACTACCAGCTCCGCCCAAAGACAGACTAGACTACCAGCTCCGTGTTTGTCCTGTCATCTTCCCAACTTATGAGGGAGTTTCAAGCTCCGTTGAATGTGGTGACTGAATCTTCCACCACAAGAAACAGGGGTATGATCAAGTCAAGATTCCAAGAAAGAGGAAAATTAAAATTAAAACTCACTTTTATAGGTACTGGTGATAAAGAATAGATAGTCACACATACTTTATCATCTTCGAAGAGTGTTTTCTTTTCTATACGGAACAATCCATCAGTTTCTACTCTTCTTGACCTTTACTCCCATAGAAGAAAAACAAAAGACTGACCATCGAGGTTATCCTGTTGAACGAGCACACAACCCCATCTTTGAACTACTTGCTCCCCTATAACCTCTTCATCTTCCCTCTTTATGCCTTGTAATTCCACACCCACACCTCCATTAATCCCATCTTGATCACCTTCATCATTCCCCATCCTCTCAGTTCCAATTCCCAATTCATCGTCTTGTCCATCCCCATCCTCACTATTCCGCTCTCCATCTGAAATCTCATCCATATCTACTATCCTAACCATCTGAGTCGCAGGTCCTGCTTGAGATGATAGACTATCTAGTGCAGTTTTACTCAACTGAGCAGTGGCTTTTAGAGGCCCTGTGAGGAGGTAGGTAGCTGTCATTATTCCTTCTGATTTCGATGATGATGATGTTTGTTGTTGGAGGGTATAGGAACGAAGTAGACTATGAGAATTTATTAGTTTACCGCTATCACTCTATCCGACGGTGAGCAAGGGAGACATATAGTCTAAATGAGGGGAGATGGCCAGTAAGATCCTACTTTTTCGCAACGTTCACATGACATCTTAATTCCCTAGAGAGATCTCTATACGTCACCTAAATGATCCGTCAGTGATACAATCCGCCATGTAGACGGGAGGATGAGGAAGAACGACAAAGTACGAAGACATACAACTCGGCGTTCATTCGTAAGCCATTGGGTCAGCTTTCTGTTCGCTGTAGCCTGGTGATCTGGTACAGGCATGTTGAGCCGATCTGGACCAACAGTCCGTCTAGATCTTAAAGTGTCCAATTGTAGACCGCGAATAAAGACAAATATGAGAGGTTGGACAAATGATTGGCAGCCAGACGTGACTTTTACGCGCCAACCTCCACCGCGTCTGAAAATCTCCGCCAGTCAACATTGATTCAAAGGCGCAAGAACAACATCGCCAATGCACATATAAACAAAAGATGGAAAAGACGATGAGATGCAGTGTTGTGCAGTCACCTCGATGCATTCCATGAATTCGTTTGTACCCCGTCTATATATTCCCAATCGCTTACAAGCTGTGAAGCTCGGGAGGGGTGGTGCCGCGCGAGAGACCCTTGTTGCCAGCAAAGATAGTCTTGCCGGCAAGCTCTTCCCTATGAGAGTGTCAGCTTATCTTAAAATGTGTCGACAAGACACATACTCGATACGGAGGAGTTGGTTGTATTCTTCAACAGTCAGCCAATGCAGCAGTTCGATGAAGAGAACTCACTAGCAACACGCTCAGATCGACAAGGAGCACCCGTCTTGATTTCACTACACTTGTAAGCTGTGAGACAAACGGCGAGACTAAGAAGCTCACCCAGTCTTCAAGGCAACAGCGAGATCGGCGATGTAGGTCGACTCAGTCTCACCAGATCGGTGCGAGGTCATGATACCCCAGCCACTGCTCTGAGAGAGCTGGACGCTGCAATGGATCAGCTTGATAGTGCGAAAAGACAAGACGACTCACGCCTGGATAGACTCGGAGATGGTACCGATTTGGTTGATCTACACGTCTTAGTACTGCCCGTTGCGACCCTCACCCACCTTCAAAAGTAGGGCATTGCAGGCCTTCTTCTCAATGGCAGTCTTGATTCGGAGGGGGTTGGTAACCGTCAAGTCGTCACCGACAATCTGGATCTTGGCAGTCTCATTGAAGGCAGTCCAAGACTCCCAGTCATCCTGGTCAAAGGGGTCCTCAATCGAGCAAATGTCGTACTTCTCGATGTAGCCATGGTACACGTCCGCAAGCTGAGCACCAGTAAGCCACTTGGAGGGGTCCGAATTGGGGTTCTGCGAAAATCAGCAGGTTTCGAAGGGCAGGATTAGAAGGCATGCCTTGAAGTCGAGGTCGTATTTCCCATCCTTGTAGAACTCGGATGAAGCGACGTCGAGAGCAATTTGGACTTTGCCAGTGTAGCCAGCCTGCTTGATGGCCTCGGTAAGGAGTTCGAGTGATTCCTCGGCACCGGATACATTGGGAGCGAAACCACCCTCATCACCAACATTAGCGGCTAGATGAATAAGCCTAGTCCGTCTGAAAAGCCGTGCACGTACCATCCTTGCCGTACTTCTTGGTGATGACCTTCTTGAGAGTGTGGTAAGTCTCGGAACCCATCTTCATGGCCTCAGCGAACGAAGTGGCTCCGGTAGGAAGCAACATGAACTCCTGGAAAGCCAAAGAATTGCCGGCATGCTCTCCTCCGTTGATGACGTTGAAGGCAGGGGTGGGCATGACGTAGGGCTCGGACACGCCAGCGAGCTGGGCGAGGTAGGCGTAAAGTGGAAGGCCCTAAAGAAGTGTCAGCGTGGGCTTTACATAGAGATCTGTTGATGAAATCTCGCCCAGGGCAGCCAGGGCAGCAGAAACTATACGAATTGCGCCAATCTAACACTTCCTAACATGTGATAGAGAGTCTGCGATTGGCAGTCTAGAAGTTCGTAGACTAACCTTTTCGGAGGCGGCAGCCTCGCTAACAGCCATGGAGACACCCAGGATTGCGTTAGCACCAAGCTTGCCCTTGTTGTGGGTTCCATCGAGCTTGATCAGGAGGTCGTCGATCTCCTTTTGCGAGGTGACGGGAAGCTTGGAGTCGATAAGAGCGGGAGCAATAATCGAGTTGACATTCTCAACGGCCTTCAAGACACCTGTAGCACTTCAGCCAACGATGAATCTGTTGACATTGAGGTGACTCACCCTTGCCAACGTAGTCGGTACCCTTGTCACGGAGCTCGACAGCCTCGTAGACACCGGTCGAGGCACCCGAGGGGACCTCAGCACGGAAACGGCCTGCGATGATCGGCAAGTTGAGTTGATGTTTAAGGATAAGAATCAGGGTGACAAGAAGAAGAGGAGAGAAAGTAGGTCAGCGCGCATTTGCAAGATGAAAAAAGGTTGAGAGCTCACCCTTGGAGGTGTAGAGGTCAACCTCGACGGTTGGGTTACGTGTGGATGTCAATCAAGTTTGGCAAGGAGATACAAAGTCGAGTTCGGGATGAAAAACGCATGAAAGGAGAGAAGGAAAGAGACAACAAGACAAGAAGGAAGGAAAGGACTATGTCAGCGTGGGAACGTGATTGATGAATGGACAGGAGTAGAATTGACAGTCTTCTATTCGCAGTATGATGAAGCATAGCAGCATAACATTGGTGGAAGATATAGATGGCCGTTTCAAGGCATAAGGAGACGATACTTATCTCGAGAGTCATAGATCTACGACCTACGTCAGTGATTTGTTCCCAACTTGTCCCCGGTATATCTGGGACTCGAAGACAAAAGCAACCAGACAAAACTCACCTGACGTGCGTGGATCTTTTCGACGACGGACATGATGAAGCTTGGTTGATATGGGATTCTGCTGTAGAGGCGGAAGGAAAGGTGATGAACGACTCAAAGTGAAAGAAAAAGCCGCGGTGGATTTTGGGGAAGCGACTCGTGACGAAACGGCGGGAAGGGAATTAACCGTGGGAAAGTCAACGAAGCCTCTGCCGCCGGTATGGGATCGGATTCGAGGACTGCCTGAATAGCTCCGAAGATTGACGGATTAGGGACTACCAACTCAGATGGTGAGACGCTATTCTAACATGGCAGCATATCAGTCATGGATTGAACGAGCTTCCTCAACTAGCCCAGTTCATGTTCTCAACAGAACTAGACGAATGATCACAACACCACGTCATACGGGTAACGGCTGTTGATACATATATAAGGAAGAGCTAGCTTTGGGCAACTATCTATCCTAGATCATTGCTTTTCTGCATAACTCAAGTCACTCTCCTACTCGCTGCTTTACTGAATCCTATAGCTTGGCTAGTGAGCGTCGTTGCGAGGTGATGTATCCGAGGGGCGAGCGTGAGAGAGCGCTGGTTTCT
This sequence comes from Naematelia encephala, assembly GCA_002105065.1. NCBI lineage: Eukaryota > Fungi > Basidiomycota > Tremellomycetes > Tremellales > Naemateliaceae > Naematelia > Naematelia encephala. Next base: position 37,679 of record MCFC01000074.1, read on the forward strand.
GCAGCGCAATTTTTGATTCCGCGCCGGTATCCGGTGCCAAGCCTCAGTCCATTCTGCTCCATTTTAGACTGTTCTTGTTTGACAAACACCGACATTGCAAACGGGCCTTCTCGTTTGTACAGCAACGCTTTGTCCGGCAAGGTTGCGGAGAGACATGGCTTCCGAAGTCGTGCCGCATCGAGGTTTCGAGCCTGGGACCTCAGACCTGCCGAAGAAGAACAATCGCTCATTCATCGATAGGCTGCTTGGACTCGGCCTAGCCGGAAGCGACGATGACGACGATGATGAGGCCAGTGGAGATAGCGATGAGGTTATGGGCTCTGCTGAGCAGCTGTTGGAAGTTACCGACGAGAGTCTAAGGGAAGAAGCGCAGGTGGGTGGTGATCAATCGTTTAAATACCTTCTTGTCAAGCTCACGAAGATTAGGCGGCACTAATTGCGCATCTACCATCGCTTGCTACTGAAAAGTTATCGGTGGCTGCTCTCCCTCCGTATCGCTCTCCTGAAGCATGTCTATCTCTTGGTAATATATTGACTCGTGGCTCGAGTCTCCATCCAATCCAGCGCCCACCCGATCGCGATTTTCCAGCTCCACTATCCCCCCGCCGCAGATCCTCGACTAGTCCACAACGCAATACACACAGTTCAACTTCCGCCAAAGGATCCATGGATTCATATTCTTCTATTGTGTCAACCCCTTCTACGATAGCAAAGAACCGTATTCTAAGTTTGTTCTTTCGACCATCTCCACCCTCTACGCCACCCGTTGAATCACCTCCGCTTGTTTCACCAACTCGACAAGACGTAGCATCAAACGGATGGATCATGCGAAAAGAAGGCAAGCGTGTCGTCAGAGATGTAAAAGGAATGGGCATGGCAGCCGGATGGTATACCCTCGGTGTCGGATGGGTTGTCGATGCAGAGCTTGCGAGAGAGCAACATCTAGCTGATGCACAAGCCGCGACCGATTTCACACAATCAGAAGAAGGCGTATATGAGAGGGAGAGAGTTGAGACGGCAGATGACGGCTTGATCATGGCTGTCAAAGGCAAAGGTCGGGAAAAAGCGGTATCCACACCTCAGGATGTTCCCTCATCCTCCAACTCTACCAACGTAAACTCAACGCTCTCCTCAAAGCGGCCGTCGACGACACTTTTATCCACCGAAAGCAAGAGTAATCAGACGGAAAGCTCAGAGATGATAAAGACACCGTTTGATCCACATGCTGGGCGGGAGCATTGGCGGACCAAACCTGACGAGGACGATGAGGCCAGACGTCTAGAGCTATTGGTAAGTGACATTGCTGGAAAAGGAGAAAGACGCAACGAATTGCTGTCATGCCTGCTAATCAATCCTTCAGTCTGACCTTCTATCGCCGTACTTGAATCTTCTCCGAAACGGTCACATTCAATCCCACGATCCCGTCTATCTCCCACCCATTCTTCCCCGTCAGCTACCACACGTACTGCGTCCGCAGGGCGATCTCGAAAAAGGGCGGAACGCGTGGCATCTTGGTGGTGTCGTTGCTGAGAGACTACTGAACCTACAAATATTACAAAAGGATCTCAAGGGTAAGAGTACAATCAAGGGAGCTCGAGCCGAGATTGAGAGGAAACGGATAGCCGTCGGTGTCATGGCGCATTACGTTGTGAGTCATGGCTCTGTCCTTTCTGCTAGAGCCTCGTGACCCCTGAATCCACTTTGTCGGCGTGAGGTCGGCAAACCGCGACTGTAGCGATCCTTCCCCACTTGGTCAAAAGCCTCATGCCCCTCATGCTAATGCTGCTCTAGCTCGGCATGACTTTACCCTCACCACAATCCGAAGTCCATTTCCGTGCGGTCGTTGAGCTTGGCCAATGCGGCCTACAGCCTGCCGATAATCTTGTCGAGCAAGCTGCGAAACGGCTTGATATCATGCTTCGCGCTCCGTCTCAGCCTCCTACACCAGCTTCCAGCCATGTACCAGGTAAAGAATACCCTTTCCCGACAATGACAGGCGGTACGAAGCCTGTTGGAAGGATGGCGGATACCTCGCGCTCGGTCTCGTCCCACTCAGCCGTTATTAGTCCGCGCAAGGCTCCAGCTCGCTCAAACCAACGGCGTTCAGACGGCAATAAGGGTCTCTCCGAAGGCGTTCGGCGGAATGGCTCAATCATTTCAAAGATGTCTCGCTCCAGCCGCCGGTCAGGTTCGATAGTCAGCATAAACTCTATCAGGTCGACTGGGATACTCCCAAAACGCTTCACGTCTCAATTGTCGTTGGCGAGTTTGAACACGTCTTACGAGGAACCGGTACAGGCGGATCTCAGTCTTCCGGAAACAGAAACCGCAGTGGACACATTGAAGGCCATCAGGAAGCACGACAAAGACGCGCTTGAAGCGGAACGAGAGAGGACATTGTCGAGTCGATTTGAGGAGCCTGTGTGGCCTACACTGCGCGGCTGGACGATGAGGTCTGGAAAGCGGGATGCGCGTGATATATTTGCTGAAGGAGAGCAGGATCCTTCTCTCGGTGTGTCTCCAGCAAACACTATTCGCGCAAATCCTCGTACGAATGGACGATGGAATGGTAACAACGAGGCTTCTTCATCACTTACCATCCGGGGTCTCGCCTCTTCAGTGCGAACGATGCGTCCTATTGCTTCCTCGCCAAATTTGTGGTCAATCTCACCCTTGAGTCCTGCGACCGAAGCCCGTAATAACGGTACAATCAAGACATTTCACTTGCCAGGACGCCCACTTCATTCACCACCATCACCCTCTACCTCATCCTTGATTGCTTCACCTGTTACCCCACCACCTCCCGCAACATTATCGCCACCACCAGCAGTAATATTGCCTAGACCTCGATCAACATCCAACATGCCAGATCCGCAAATAGCACCGATTGACCCTGTTCTTGCTGCTGTGGAGATGGCGAGTCCATTAACGAAACGTACCGAGTGTAAAGTGTGCGGTACAAAAGGTGTGAATTTTCCAGCATGTCGGAGATGCGGAATGACTCTTTGTGGAAGAGCTTGCAGGATTGGTCTGGACGCCGCTGGGAACGGAAAGAGGTAAGTAGTCTGTTGGAATTGAGTGGCTTGCGTGAATGGTAATACTAATGAATCGCACAGGCATGTTTGTGGTCTTTGGGAGTCGAGGCAGCAGGCACAGGCGCCTCAGGTAGTTGCATCGGTCAGCGCGAGAGCATGAGTTGGGCTCGAGAGCCTTGCTTTGTCGATAGTCAGTGAGGCTATCGTATTTTCAATTGCTTGTAAGAAGGGAAAGTTTGTTGTTGCATGATCCCATTCGGATGACTGATATATTGCATTGATGCGGTACATATGTTGTGTTCTATATGCATGCACTTGTGCACACTTTTGTTTTCCTACGCGACAAAATGATTTGCTCTAAAACCTTGGCGTCAGTCGTATCGGCGCGTAGTCGAAAGTTCCGTCGTAACTTTGTAATCTTTTCTTTGATACGATTACATTGACTTGTTTATTATCATTGATCCTTAGAGCTCATCTCCCATGTTGACCATCTCAAGATGGTCCTCACGTCCACTCCGCGTCCCGTCGTCCTATCCTTCCGAACACTACTCATAATACCTTCTCTTGTCCTTGGTACAGCGTACCTATGGACGGTACTTCATCGACCTATTATACCTCGTCAACTGAAACTCGACGATCGTCTGTTTTCTTCTCTTTCTTCCTCGTTGGAATCGACGTCGAGCATCGCTGATGTGGTGAATTCTTCGTATCCGTTTACTTTTACCTTTACCTTTACAGCAAGCACGTTTGGTTGGCCAAGCTGGTATGGAAAGGGAATCATACCCTATGATGTACCTTATAGTCGAGATGGACAAGTATGTCAAGATAAATCAAAAGTGTTGTATTTTATTGGTAAGTTGATAGACTCTAAAGTCTGGAGTTATGTAGCACAAGTTGTTGCTGATTCTATTTTTACTTGACCTATTTAGATCTACCATGTAAGCTTCGTTTCAATTCATTTGCGATAGCTTGAACTGAATTGAACTGAACTGAACCTTTTGCCGGGATAGATGATTCTCCTTATATTCCATCAGCATTATCAACTCTATCAGCACTTGAAGCTGCCCCAGATATCGATGTTGTCGCGATATCTCCCTCGTCATCCACATGGGACCAGTCATTATCAGTTACAGATAACATGGAGATGCTGGGATGCGGCGATAGACTGTGGAGAGTATCAGATCGAGTTGCAAGTGATGTAACATGTTCCAATTCGACTGTCATCACGTATGTTGAATCCTACGTCTCTCCCCTCGTTCGTCCAACCAGTTATGAGGTACGGTGCTGATCAGAACCTCTCAGCGAGATCTACGGTTCGACGCAGAGTGATACCAGAGCCGATGTGAGCTGAAGTGACCCAGGTCTGGCTGTCGCTGATGCTGTCATAGGTAACGATCTTGTCCCAGCCTCATGAAATGGTGTCAAACAGACTGTCGCATGCGTCTCTCAAAGATATCCATGGAGATGAATGGAAGATGGGTCTATTCGCTCATATCTTGCCATCTGTAAGTGTATTATCACTTGAAACCAGTTGTAGCGCCACTTACTCGATTTTAGGCAGAGTATGTCACGCTCTCCAATATGAATCTGTCCTGACTATAGCTGACAGATTTTAGTCCTACCATTTTTTATCCACGCAATCACACGCCTGATCCCAATCGAGTGACATACTTTCCACGACCAGATACTCCGCCAGATCGGTACCCGAAACTACCTCGAGGTAGTTCGTGGACCATATATAGATGTGAGTACGGTACTTTTTGGGTCATGTTTTGCAGTCCTGACAAGTTGGCTCAGCATCTTTGTCCTCCCCGCCCAAAATGATATCAGGCCAGAATCACTTGGCGCCTGACAGCGCCTATCGGCGATACTGGCAAAAGGAGGCGGGAAAACGCGCCGCAGCGATGCGCAGCGCCAGTGTCTGTGTCGTGAGTAAATGCTACAGAGTACAGGCTAATATGAAGTTTGAGCAATGGCGCGAAGGCTTGTTGGATGACGATATGGCGCAGGCTATGATGGCTGGATGTGTAGTTGCTACGGTCATACCCGAGGTGGAGCGAGGTGAGACTCCATTTTTATTGTGGTACCATGTAAAATGACTGACGAATTTGCAAGAACTATTGTCGACCGTGGTTGTACCCCTACCCAAATCAGATCCGGACTCGTGGATCGAGAATCTCGAAAACGCTTTGTCAGTCAGTATTACTGGACAAGAACTTCAACGTAGGGCTTTACACGCATTCATCATTGCCCGACAAAAGTTTACGACTGAAATACGGATCAAGGCCGTTCGTGATGTCGTGAAGAAGTGGCAAGTAGGAGCGAGAGGTTATCTCGTGAGTCTTTGAGTCTTGTTCGGGTGTGATATTGCAATGTGAATATTGCAATGTGAACCAAGGCTGACATAGTGCTGCAGTTCCCGAATGGATGGCGGTGGAGCTGTGATTCACCTGGAGAGAAACCTCCCTGGTGTGTGGGGTAGGGTGGGGTAGCAGTATCGATTGACGACACATTGCATGCATATATTTTTATCAGAGCTGTATTGATATGCAGAAACATGAATAGCCGGGCGGCGGGACGAGACCACAGTACTCGAGACTGTGCATATACCTATAGAATAGGTGGCTGCCAGATGAGTGGCAAATATTTGATGGATGGTACAAGTAAGTTTTTAGGAATCTTGGGAAAAGTACATGAATCGTCTATATATGATTTTCTACATACAGCTCGCTCACTCACTATCTGTTTACCCTCGAACCAGCCCTTGATGTACTTCAGTCCATGCCTCGATATCTATTTCCTCTCTCGACGCTGTGACGTGACCAATTGGTTTGGTAGTCTTAACAATCTATGAGGCATGCGACTCTGTATCCTAGACATAATGCGTATCGAGGCGCGGAGTCTGGGATGGTGTTGTAGTAGGGGTGAGTGATGAATTTTTTCAAATATGGAAATAAGATGTGAAGGCAAATGGTGCAGGAGTAAGAGGATGATGGTATATTGTCGATCAACAGGTGGAGTGGCGAGGAAGGTGAGGTATTTGGAATCAAAGACATGCAATACAGTATCTCGATTAGCCTGGATAGATTCAATACTGGTTGATGTGACTTACAAGAATGCATAGCGCAATTTATAAAACTCAATTCACACTTCTGCAAGCATACATGATGTATTGTGATTGCGTCGACTGTAGCAGTCACTGGTGTAGCGAGGGTGATGGCGAGGATGAAAAACAGGATGGAAATGTTGATGAGAGAGAGATAATATGTTCGATTGGGATATTTTGCAGTATTAGATAGGCTGATCGCGGTGGGGCTCGTATCATCACTTGGAGTGGTGCTGGAGTTGATATCGTTTCTCGAAATGATATTGGTGTTGGTGGTGGAGACAGGAAGTTGAGATTGGATCGTTGTAGTAGTAGAGGTAAGGACCATTATGATATGATACTGATGGATTGATATAGCAGAATCAAAGTAGTCGATGACACAGTATAGATAGGTTCAGATACTGTAGATAGAAGGTCAGATGATGATGATGATGTATGATGATGTATGATTCTTCTCAGATAAAACTCAAAACTTGCCACGAACCTGCCTGATCTTAAAGTACTTTTTCCCCCCTCGTGATCTAACCATCACCAGTCGTCCTCGTCCTCCTCACTCCTCATCATCATACCACCAGCCAAGACGTACCGAGAACTTCCGCATTTTGGTCTCCGCTTTTTTCAAAAGAATATTCAAAGGAACCGTTTCCCTTGAGGGTACGGGGTACTTGATTATCAGCTCCACCCTCCTTCCACCATACTTCCCTGACCAGATAAAAAAAAGAGGACTTGAAAGACTTTAACGAAACACTACTATGTATCCAATCAGAGAGTACTGACAACACATCCCGGAGTGCCGATATCCTAACAGAGAGTTGCCTTTGGTCGTGCCCAAAGGCAAGTAAGCAACGCAAGGCTAAACCCTCCTTCCTCCTCCCTTGTTCCTTGACTTGGCCATTCACCGCCCCGACTTATTCGCTACTCGCTACTCGCTACTCCAACAGTACTCCTATATCTCATCACTCTTTGTTAGAATATTCCAAATGGTCAACCGAGGGTCTCGTTATTGTTTTACAAGGGATCTTGGCCAGATCCCTCCCCCCCGCCTCCCCACTTCGGCCAAACGGTCTTTTCACAACTGCGAGTTGACCCGGTTCAAAGGTCCCATAATAAACATATAGAAATATGTGGGGTACTCCGGGTATTATAAATGCCGAAAGACCGTAAGCACCAGCCGGCTGACGTTGTCATTCATCACCAAACACCGGTTGACTGGCAGGTCCGTGCGCGGAGTACAGTGACCCCGAATACACTTACTGTTCCTTGCTTTCGTTAGTTTATATGTCTGATTAGCTGATGACAGCGTTGAATGAATCCCGCTTAATGTATCAACTATCACCTCTTTGTCCGTTTCTCTCGGTTAGACAACGCCTCACTTGGCATTTTGCATCGTTGCTGATAAAGGAGGGCACATGGGTCCGAGGGCCCAGATCAAATATACCTTCTAGCGTTTCACTGACTTTGATCCATCACAAGGAGGCCCTTGCGCAGTTGACGACTGTTTTTATCCCTTCGGATCATGAATCCAGTTTGCAGCATACAGTATCTAAAACCGTCATCCGGATCTAGGCTTCCCAGCTCACGTCGTATACTGTAGATGCTACTGTAACGTCGCACAATGCCCGCTCTAAAAATGTTCTTATCAACACAGCAATAATCTCTAAACAAGCTTTCAGTCTCTTTGTTTTGCTGTATACTCTCTCACTGCCTTGAGCCCACTTCCACACGGCGAGTCTATACAGAGCTCTGAGCACAGGTATGGGTCAATAGATACATCTAGGATACCGACAGTAATTTGGAGCCGTAGCTGACCGATACTACTTCGAACCAAATCCTCTCTCCTCACCCAACCCCACTACTGACTCATCATTGCCCGTTGACTGCATGCCCATTCGGCAGCTCCTCCTTGAGCAGCACCTTGTCCATTTTCGCCTGCAACTCTTCCACATCCCCATTCTCCACCTCGCCCTTCACTCTCAGCCCGTTCACGCCCTGCTTTTTGCCTTTGGCACCCTCAGTCACCGCCTCGCTTGCAGGTACCACCTTGGCGCTTTCGGGGTGCGGTGCGACGTACTCGCGCTCGTTGATCGCAATCTGCTCCTCGAGTTCGCTACCGCCGCACGCAGCTGCCACGAGACCGAGGAACGGCGGTGATGGATTCAGAGGACGAGAGCAGAATTCTGGATGAGCTTGCAGGGCCACAAAGTATGGGTGGTCTAAATAAAATGAGCAACGCAGCCCAATGACAATCAAAAGATACTCACCATCCAGCTCGAGCATCTGCATTCGCTCTCCCCGCTCGTCCTTTCCAACGAACCGCATACTTCCGACACTCTCCAACTGATCGACATACTTTGGTTCGACCTCATACCTGTGCCTGTGTCGCTCCCATGCGACATCTTTCGACCCATACAAGCGACGCAATTTCGAGCTTTCGGTATTGGGCTCAAAGACAGTCGGCCGAAGTCCCAATCGCATCGTACCACCCATCTGGGTCTTTGAGATCTCCGGCATGAAGCAGATGACAGGATGAGGGGTTGTCTTTGACAACTCGGCAGAGTTGGCATCTAACGGTATTAGAGGACACTCCATAATATAGGGTAAAGCTTACCCTGAAGATCGCAGACATTCCGCGCCCATTCGATCACAGCAACCTGGAATCCAAGACAGATACCGAGGAATGGCACGTTCTGTTCTCGAGCCCACCGCACTGCTGCTACCATACCTTCGGTACCGCGATGACCGAAACCCCCGGGAACAACGATGCCCCTAATGCTGTCAGCAGTCTCCAATGGATCTGAAACCGAACGAACTTTGCCGAACACACTGCACGCCACGCGTCATGATATCGGACTGGGTTGCTTGTCTCTGCTTGAGGCTCAAGATCTCCCGAGTCAACCCACTAGGTTCATCAGCCAATGCTAGTTTCGCGCACCCAGCCGACTGACGTGAAGCTCCAACTTCCGTCCACAGCGCATGGAAGCATGCTCCAAGGCTTTCACGACACTCATGTATGAGTCCTGCAGAGATGTATACTTGCCAACGAGGACAATTGAGACAGATTCAAACATGCGCTCCTGTCTGGGAAGAATCAGTCGCGACCCAGTACCAGCAGCATGCGTAAGGCCAGCTCACCCAATGGTCAAGGCGCGCCATCGGCCCATCAACTTGTCGCCACGCTCCCGCAACGCCGGTGTGATAACAACATCACCCAGATTCAACCGCGTGAAAAGGTAGTCAACCAAGCCTTGGTCTCGCAGAAGGAGAGGTATGTGATAGGTGGATGAGACGTTGTGTACGCCCATGACTTGCTTTGGCGTAACGTGACAGAACATTGAGACTTTCTCCATGGTGGCGGTAAGGAGTGGATGCTCGCACCGACATGCGATCTTTGTGGAGTCAGTCACTTCGCAAACTTCAGGGAGCCAAGAAACTCACCAGATCGGGCAGAAGACCGAGACCACGAAGGTCGCGTACACCAGCTTGGGTTGGCTTGGTCTTCTGCTCACCACCGACGACTGGAATAAGGGAGACATAGATAAGTGCGAAATTGTCGTGGCCAACCCGGAATTGGAACTGTCTCATCGCCTCGACGAATGGCGCAGACTCAATATCACCAACAGTTCCACCAAGCTACTCAAATCAGCCGCTGTGAACGTGAGAACAAAGCAACCCACTTCGATGATGCAAACATCTGGCTCCTCTCCAGTTTCATCGACGGGTATTTTGGACACCCGCTCAATCCAATCCTGTATAGCGTTTGTGAGATGGGGAACAATCTGGACGGTCTTGCCGAGGTAATCTCCGCGGCGCTGTATCGAGATCAGCCAAGCTCGCATTCAGTCTAGGAAGCTGCGCACTTCTCGATCGATCACATGCTGGTACACTTTTCCAGTAGTGACATTGTTGTCCCGCCCGAGGCTGATGTCCAAGTAGCGTTCATAGTTCCCCAAATCAAGATCGGTCTCTCCTCCATCGTTGAGCACATACACCTCACCTGTCTCGATTAGCTCAGTCGCCTTGTCAATTAAGCTGCTCACCGTGTTCGGTAGGAGCCATAGTTCCGGCGTCGATGTTCATATATGGGTCAATTTTTATGGCCGTCACCTTGAGACCGACGGTTTTGAGCAAGAGTCCCGTACTTGAGGCTATCGATTCACCAGATGTGGGAAGAGGAAATGCAAGAAGGGGATGCAGATAGTCGTGGTCGATGAGGTACGAAGACACGGACGAGAGCGATACAGGGAAGACCGGAGTCAGTTGGTGAGTATTGGCAAGGATTGCAGTGAGGATCGAGAGGGGTGTGCTGGGCGAACCAGGAGCGACAGAAGTTGGCAACATTTGAGAAGGCGCGGGATCAAGGATCGAGAGGGGTGTTGGTGATGATGAGTTGAAACGAGGTGAGGGCAAACGAGAAGGGAGAGGTGATAGAGAGTGGGGTGTATGAATGGTCGAGTAGGGTTCATGTGCAGAATGTGGCAGGGCATGGGCGTGAGGAGGAGACTTCTGTGAGCTTGTGCTTGCATTTGATATCGTTGCAGGAGACGTACCGATAACGCCCTTGCCAATGCCACTGCATGGACCGTGTCAGTAGACGAGCTCGCCACTGGGTATCTGGGCCATTTAGATGAGAAACTAGACGTACGAGATGACACCTCCGGCAACGAGAATGTACTTGACCATCCTGAGCTATTGGTTTCGAGTGTTATGAGAGTAATTTGCGTATTGAAAGAGGATACTTGTTTGTAAGAAGTGGTTATGGTTGAAGTTGTAGGTTTGTTGTGAGTGAGAAGTTGTGGTGAAGTGGGGGATTCGTTCAGGTAGGTGGGGAGTAAAATCAGGTTTAGGGGAGTGACGAGCGATCAGGGGTAGTTGTCCAATAGGTTGGTATGGTTATGGAAGGGGAAAAGGAAAGAAGACGAAACGATTCATTGATCAGCGTCCATTCTTATACGACAACTCGGGGGGGGGGGGGGGTGAAGGGGGAAGAGGGGGGATTTATAGAACGGATCAGCCGGCGATTGATGACGCACGTAATAGAAGGCTTGGGGTAGTAGGTGCTGGAGCTTTGGATCAAGGGGGAGATACCGCCCTATTTAACAAGTTGGCCAGGGAGGTGGAGCCCAAAGGAGCGACAAAGGGCAGAGGTGTCGGATCTGTCAATGAGAGGATTCTCGTCGAGCACAAAGGAAAGGCGCAAGTCCAAGTCCCTTGGCAATATTAAGAGGCAATGACACTGAATATAGGACCTGGTTGAATGGGGGCTAAACGAGGGCTGCAGTGAACGATGAGAAGACGAGAGAAGACGCAATGACGACGAGGGGAGAGGAAGGAATAGACAGGTCAGCGTTGAGGAAGTGGAGCCGTTCGGTCGAAGACCTACTCGATATTCGGCAAGCTCTCAGTCGTATCACCTAAGACAGTGATATAACCAATGTGAGGTGATTCAGTCGAGATGCAAGGTGAGATGAAGCTGAACACGTCTGAAAAAATCGTCAAGATAGGCGGAACCAAAATTTTCGAAATCAAAGCATCGCGAGATGATTGATTCCCGGGACGCGTCGCGACATCATGTGGTGCATTATTTTTGTGGATGTGTTGCACTCACGACTCCTACGAGCATGAGTACAGAATCCTACGAGCATGAGTACAGTGGATGGTGCAGCTCAGAACATGTACAGCTCGTAATAATAATGCCTGCCTCGAAAGGGATGCATCCCCGACGTCCACCGACTATAACAACTCCATGACAATAGTATTTTATTAGGGGATTTCAAAACTTCCGCCTATCGCTCTATCTACAAAACCACCCACCCACCCGGCCAGCTCCCCGTTTGTGCTCAGCGCCAAGCTTCCTATCCTACTCTTGATTTGATCGCCAACCTTACACCCTCAACCAGCAAACAATTTGCTGATACTCTTAATTGAAGGTGCCTGGTGGAGGGCCAAAGTAGCCCACTTCTGGCACCTCGAGACGGACGCAAGCCGAACCTTCACAACCCTCGTAAGAGACGTTGTTTCCCCACCAGTCGATCTCGATGCCAGGAATGTCAAGGCCGAAGAAGATGATAATGGCAGCAACGGCAATAGCAGCCATCCAAGCGGCGGCAAGAACGTAGTTGTACCTACAAAAAATGTATCAGCCTTGGATCTTGAGATATCAGTAGTGTAAAAGTTAACGCACTTGGCCCAGAAAGCGAGGTAACGCTTCTTGACTATTCCCCATGAGAGGTAGGTGATGATAACAGTTGGCCAGTAGTAAGAGAAGTTGTAAGGCGACCAAAGGAGGCCACCGCCGCAGATCATAACGGGGTGGAGCTGACGAAGCCATTTCTGCCTAGGGAAGGTCCTGGTCAAACCCCACATGACTAAACAACAGATCAGTGACACTTTTTCCTGGGATATGGAACCAGTTGAGATGACATACTGAAGGGAAGGACAAAACCGACTGGGAACCCGACCAAGAGTGCCTTGTAGTGACCACCACCACTGAAGAGCTTCTTGGGACCAAAGGTACCCCAGAATACGGCGGCAGTGAAGAAGGTGTTCTCTGAAGTACAACGGATCAGCTTGAGATCAGGGAGCGGAAAAAAAAAAAAACAGAAAATGACATACCCCCTGGGCAAGATAGACCGAAAGCGGCTTCCGAAGTACAGACATCTCTAAAGCCCATCTGGAAGTTCATCACGGCAGTGCAGATGAAAGTAGAGACGACAGTGGCGACCATTTGAGCCACGAAGGTATGTCTGGGAGGAATCTTGGTGTAGTGGGCGAGTTTAAGATCATTTGAAAAGTAAACTGCCTGAGCGGTGGTGATATATCCGTACATCTTGAAGTAGTTCATGGCGAGCGCGTTACCCTGAACAAACGAACCGCCGATGAATTCGGCTAAAACGTTCATGGTGACTTGAATACCGGTGACAGCGTAGATGAGACCGACAGGGATGATAAAAATGAGGGCCATAATGATACCGAAGATGACGGTAGCAGGTGTGGTGTATGTTGGATAAACACCGACACCGATCATACCGAGAGCGGCGGCGAGGCAGAGAACAATAAGGTACCACCATTCGGGGACCTCGGGGTATCGCTTCATAAGACGGTAGTGTACATCCTCGGCAAGATCGTCGACATCATCAGCGGTCTTGCCGATCTTCCTCTTGATAGCTCTTCCGAGACTGGTAAAACCCAAAGCAATTTCGTGACGGTGGTAGAGGAACGAATAAGAGATGGCTATCGTATCCGTCAACTACTGTTGGGCCGATAATCATGCAAGATTTTGACTCACTAGCAGCGTAGATGGCAAAGAACCAAAAGTAACAGACCAGGTTACCAGCGGCCATATATGGCTGCGAGTATTGTTGATATTTGTCACTGTCCAAGTGACCTTCATCGTTTAGCACGTTTGACACGTTGAAACGAGCACCGGTGTTGTCAAAGATGTGATTGCTGTTGATGGGGAGGTAAGAAGTGTTCCAGGTGTTTGACCAATATATTCCAACGATCATGAAGAATGATATGACCATTCCGAGGAGTTGGTTCATGATGGTGAATGTGGGAATGACGAGGGGAGTGAATCCATAGACAGTAAGTTGGTTGAAATCAAACGTAGGCCATGGGTTGACACCGAGACCATTGACACTTCCAACGATGTTGTTGAAGGCAGTGTTGTTGGGGGCGATCCAGCTGAGCCAGTTGAAGTAGGACAGGGCTCCGAAAATAAATCCGGGGAACCACCAGTAGCTGTATGGAAGGATCAGCATGAATGAACGGTCCGGATGGCTGCTATCAGGATGATTACTTACATGAACATAGACACGAAAGCAATCAAGAAGAACTTGTAACGAGACATGGTGAAAACTCGGCCAAAAGGACCTTTGACAGGCTCGTTGGTCTCGGTGTGGAAAGCTTTGTTGAGGGCGATAGTAACGAGGGCTGTGGGCCACACACAGAATGAAGGAAAGACGAGGAATCGTCGACACATTCCAGCGAGTCCATAACCGACAAAGTTGGAACCGATCGAACCCAAAATCTGGTATCCAAAGTCGTATGCGTACGGCTGGTTGAAGTAGACTGGAAGAGCTTGAGTGAGAACGATATAACCTGTGTAAGGGGTGTTGAAAGCCACGGTAGCCATGATCGTGATAAGCATGTGCTCCTTCTTATTGAAAGGGCCTGGGTTGAGCGAGTGTCGGGTGCCGAACAGATGGAAGCCCTTGTCGGGAAGAACCTGAGACATGAATCTACCAAATGGGTCTAATCGCTCAGATCAGCTTTCGCTCTGTCTCTAAAACAACTTCTAATAGACTCACAAGCCAGAAGCTGAGCAACATTCGAGGTGACATAAACACCAGGTTGTCGGATCGAGAACAACTGGTTCACAAACGCTCCAGCACCAGAAAATACGATTCCCAATACCCAGACTCGCAATGTGAAGCAAGGCATGGTATAGTCATCGTCGACATCAACAACAGCTCGCACTTCAGCATAAGGAGAGTTTTCAGTGACGAGTAGAGATTCCAATTTCATCTCTCGGACGATCTCGTGATGAGTATCAGGGTCGGCAGCGATCTCATCGCGGTCGGCCAAAAATTCCTGGATGCGGTCCAGTGTTTTACCGGGGAAGTTCTGGTCGTGCTCGTGCATGCGGTAAACCTGCTTCATAATCTAAAAGGACAGTGTTAGAGTGCAACACCATTGCAAAGAAAGCAAACACCAAAACGTACTCGGAAGCACCGATCCAGTGACATGAGGCCGAGCTTCTCTTCCATTGCCGCAAGATCATCGACAGTGACCTCGAGATCACTAATCAAGCAATTAGCCACACATTCAGCCTGGGATCCCCAGGTGCAAAGACTCACTCTTTTACGAGCTCCTCTTCGATGTTAGCGATGCCATGACCTTTCGTCACTTCCGCCTGAATCAAACAGCATGATCAGCATCCGACAATTACTAGGGGTTGAGAGTGGTTGCTCACATCGTAAGGCTCGCTGTGCTTCTCATCTTTCTCGGTCGCGTACCCATTGATGGGGTCCGCGCCGTGTTTGTAGACCACGGGGCTAATTTCCTCAGACATCTTTGTCGTCGACCTGTCCAGTAGAACACGAATCGAGTGAAAGAATGTGGCGACAGGAGAGGTGATTCTTCAAATGGAGACCAGGGAATCTGATCTTGAGGCTCTCCACTATTTAAGGACGAGCCATTTAATCCCGGTATCCCTACCGAGCGGCTTGGCGGGCGCCAGCTGGCGAAACAGAAAGTCGTTATCAGTGCTCATTTGATCGGACAAAGGCTCCAGGTCCAAGGAAAACGCTATCACCCTCCTGGTGGAGGGTGGAATCGTGTGGTACCACGCTGCGACTCCACCATGTGATAGTTATCGGAGCCAGATCGGTCTCCGCAACCTCGTTGATTCTATTTTGTCGTCATGCCATGCGTGGGTGATATGTCGTTGCTTCTGTTCGTTTCCCCGTTTGATTCGGATGCCCTTGTGCACCACATGTGTCACCGCTGTCTATCAGGCACGAAGGCGGACATTAGCGCATTAGCGGCATTTAACGTTCCGGAACCTACTGTGAATTATTCCTTCCCAAGGGTTCTCATCGAATAGCAAACCCCGACTACACGAGGGGACCCCAGTTTCTGCACAATCCAGCCACTGTGTCAGTTTGTGTTGCTGCTGACGATGTGATACTCCTAGGAGTTCCCAAACCAGCGAATCAGGTTTCCAAATCAGGTTGCAAATCCCTGTTTCATAATCACAGCCGCGTAAAGCAAGCCGCGGCCGTGGGTGCGCAGCTTTTTGTTTTGTGGCGATCTGGAGCTACATTGAGCCAAGAGATAAGGGAATGCTAACGAGTCGCCACGCGATTCATTGTGTCGGAATTCAACAGCGCGTCCCAAAATTGTTTAGTGTGAGATTCGTAACCCAACCAATAAGATCAGCACATCAGGCGGGTATACTCTGAGGACCATGTCAGGGATGGCCATGGTGTTTGATCATGAACCCATGCGTTGCATTGTGTTATCAGTCGCCACCATGCCGAAATCTTTTTGAAAGAGTACGCCATTGCAGGAACAACTCGGTTTGTCGCAACAAGCTCGGTGAAGTCATAGCACAAGCTCGGAGCTTTCGTACAAACGCCTCTCCGATCGTCATCCAAAAAGCATGGAAGCAGCAACGTCTACATTGCCTCCACTCGCTTCGAGCAGTTGAACGGCCTGCTCACGAGGAGCGCCAAGGCCGATAAGCTACAGATATCAGCCACAATCAGGCTCGATATGTCTCAATACAGACCGTTTGAATATCTGCTTCTGCGAATTGACTCGTCGTCGTGGAGCTTCTACTGGGACCCGCCGGTGCCGCTCCGAGTGTGTGTCCACTGCCAGGAAAATCTCTCTTTGGTATGGTTGGGCTCGCCACTCCGGCTGGCTGCCCACGAGTGGCTGCATCACCCATTTCTCCACCAACGGCTTCTACCTCGCGCCGTCGTGCCTTGTCAGGAAGCTCATGCTCCGCAAGGAAGGGGACCTCGGTATTGTTGATTCTAAGGGTATTTGTGGACAAGTCAATGCAACATTGGTGCCGTTTCTATAATTATGAGCTAAATATAACCATATCCTGAAACTACTCACCAGCATATCAAGACCAAACAGCAAATCAACCGAGCGGCCCTCTAAAACGGAGAAGGAGCAAGGAAGGTGGAGGCTGCCGAGCTTGATTTGCGCAGAATGGATCCGGCCGAGGATATTGGCAGTTCCGACCCCTTCGGCCACGCCAGCAAATCGCTTATCGAGGAGACGCATGATCCTGCCGCTATCAGCGAGATATCACGTGCTCAATTCCAACGAACTTACCCACATGCCTCTGCACATTCAGGTGAAACTGAACCATATCAGACCTTGATCATTTAGCTTCGCTCCACTTACTGATAGTGGTCTGTGCTCCAGAGTCCACGAAAGCCTTGACTGGATGTCCGTTGACCTCGACATTGATGTACAACATTGTGACATGGCCGAATGCCTCTGGCTAGCCGTCGACATGAGCGGGTGCCGATTGATGAAAGTGGGAGTACTCACAGAATATTCCATGGCATGTTGCATGTTCTCGATAACGGCTTCCATTCGAATCGCCTCTTCAATTTTCTTCTGGGCCTAAGGATGCGTAAGTATGGAAGAGAAGGACCACCAGGGAAAGCGTACCTCAATATCGTACGGATCGGCGTTGAGTGCCTGCTCATCAAGTGAGTCAAACGATTAAGTAAACAACTGTTTCACAGGCTGACCTCTATTTGCCTGTCCTTCTCCAACGCCGCTTGCCGCATCCTTAGCTGCTGCCTCATAAATGCTTCTTTGAACCGCTGAGTGCCTGCCTGTATCGCGCTAGCCATCTCGGGATCATTCTGCAGTTTGGAGAGGGCGAGAACGGAGATGTGATGAATGGACCATATCCGTGGATTGTGTGGGTGACGAGATCCGGGAGGAGAATCAGGGGCACAAATCAGGACGAAGACGACCGGGGAAGCAAGGTGATGGCGAAGAATGAAAGGTATCAGCTCGAGTTCATGATTTAGTAGTAAGTAACGCACAGCTCGAAGATCCGCCATCAATCTCGGATCACCTAATGCCTGCAGCCTCATTCGCTCCAGGTCTGAATCAGAGCTTGGAAAGCCGCTTTGAGAAGGTGGCGGTGCATATGATGTGGAGGCAACTGGTTGAGCATTTCTGTGATTAGTCAGCGACGCCATCGTTCCTTCTTCTTTCAGATGACAGCCACTGGAGAGAAGTACTCCGGGGTATACTCACGGGAGGGTGAGGAATATGCTACTTGCTTGTCCAGCGACACCATATGACTCAAGAGATCGCTTGGTATCTGTCATTTGCACGCCGGAATCGTTCGACAGGACTTGAGCAGTAGCCGGTAGGCCAGTCTACGACGCGTCAGCGTGTGGCGCAGCAGCTTGCGAAGCAGTCAGGCGCTTATGAAGGGGTCAAAATCTCCAATATGATACTTACTTCTGCTTCAATGAGCGCCTGCACGTCCTGGATCTCCATGGACGGGTCCACCTCATGCTCATACACGTTGTCAGGGGCGATGATGGTGAGGCGCATGATCTTCAGGAGGGACTAGTTTGGATCTTGCAGGTATTACAATAGTGAATGTATCGATTCTCACAGGTTTGATTACCGCCAGCACCGATGAGGTGGTATGCAAGTTGCGTCTCAGAGGAAAGAAGGAAAGAAAAAGGACAATAGAAAACTCGAGATGCCACGAACGACGATGATGATCAACCTCCACCTCATACTTCCAGACACCTTGCCACATTTCGGTATCATAGCGGCGTTTTAAGAGCAAGCAGTCGTCGGCGACATGCTCGTTTTACTTTGACAGGTATTCTCGTATAATTTCTATTGTATCACCCGACGACGACGCCCTCCTCTTTCTTCAAAAGGTCCGCAGTCTCTCCCCGTCTTTATACGAGCGCGGGCAACGGTGTATCGAGAACGACATTGCCGGATCTTGAGTACGCCTTGCCCTTCCTTCT
The DNA here is from genome assembly GCA_002105065.1 of Naematelia encephala. NCBI lineage: Eukaryota > Fungi > Basidiomycota > Tremellomycetes > Tremellales > Naemateliaceae > Naematelia > Naematelia encephala. The sequence goes on from MCFC01000074.1 coordinate 56,362, forward strand.
TGGAGGGTGTGGGTCGGGCGTAATTAGAAATCGGCACATGATATCATAAGATGGATAATTATGGAACATCATACGAGGGTCAATAATACATGCTAATCCCTGGCCTACAACTCCAAAGAGCCAACAACCTTCTACCCATGTGATATTAAAAGGAACTCCCGAGCTGATTCAGACGCAACGAGCAAAACAGGCTCGAGCGGCAATGTCGCATATCGCCATATTGCCTGAAGGTCTATGTCAGCGAAATAGCCACACCTTCAAGCAGTTGAAGTAGGTGTCTTTATAAGCCTGACGAATCCCGAGATTTCCGGCCTGCGATTGATCTACAAACTCTCGTGCCATTTAGACTGGACATCTTTACCAAACATTCTTTGAGCGCCCCTGACCCCATGACATGCAGGATGCGAGGTGGCATGTATGCTAACGCCGGGGACAGGTAGGCCTGCACTTACCGTACACACCCATACAGCTGAGGTACGCAGCGTTGCACCCGGAGCGGCACGCGAGGTATGGATTCATCGCTCCCACGCCGGGCATGATATCGAGGTCGGCAACAAAGCCGATAACGAGCAGGACGAGGATGAGGATGATGGGTTGACGGCAGGACGAGCTGAACGTCATTGTGTGGCGGGTGGCGGGTGGCAACGGGATTTCGGTGGCAGGAGGTGCTGGGTAACTAGACCGTTGGGGATAGAGAATTGCGGGCGAGTAACGATGAGCGAAATCTTGTCGTCAACAAGCAATGATGGTCTTGATGTCTGTGGGCAAGATTATCAGGTAAAGAAATTGTTCTAATCAAGGGCAAAACTCGCGATGTCTGACCGGGAAATAAGCCTCAAAACACGAAACTCTGGCCACTCGACTTTCCAATCGTCCGAAAGTCAATCCCTGGGTGCGCAGTACGCAGCCTCTAACACCGACGAAACACGCTCAAAGCGCTGCTGACTGACCGACCAAACGTCATTCCTACGGCGGCCGACATTGCTCTATCGAATTCCTTTTTCCGATCTTCCGGGTATAAATACGGCTATGGTACATTTTCTTGGGAACCCGACAGAAAAGGGCGTTTCCGAAGAGGGGAGGGCTACGGGGAGATGGTGAGCTTTGGTAGAAATGATCGTGATGAATACTATAGGAATGACAAGTTCCGAGCCGGGTCAGGTTGTCTGGACTTGGTGGGGGAATTAGGAACCTGACGAGCCAGAGGGACTTCGCGAAGGTCCTGTAAAGGAACAGGAAGCGAATGGGTGTCGCGTCGAGTCCTTGATCGCGCTTTCGGTCGGCCGGACTTGATGGCTAGATCAAGTAAAGTTTGCCTCCATAGTCGCAATCACGGCGCCGAGACCTCAACCATCCTTAAAAGGAAGGGTGGGAGGGTTTTAAAGCGCTATTCATGGCTTGGATCGCCGCATTCTTTGCTGATGACGCGACGGAGGAGGGGATTCATGTCCGTTACCATTTCTCGGTCCCGGTGACCAAGCATATGGAAAGGTAGTAACATGTTGAGGCGTTCAGGCACTCGGCGAGCAGTCCGATTCGATTCTAATATATCAGATCAAAGACTTGAACGGTACGAGTCATGGTAAGGACATGATCAGTGATCGAGATCGTGCTGTCCCTTACCATTCACCGCCGCTATTTTCAACATATAACAAGTCGCGCCGCTGCGGCGATGGTAAGGGACGTCACGATCAGTACTCAGTATAAAATAGGTCGCGTGCCACTTTGTCACGGGCGTATTGAACAGCCGGACAATGTGTCTTCGGCCTGATGGACGTGCAGAATTGACCTTGAAGTAACGCGACCTAGCTCCACAGGTCTCTGTGTCTGTTCAGAAATATTTGCGTGGAATAGCTACTTTGCCAGATTATTGATCTGATAATTCAATAGGACAAAATCGATGTTAGTCACCAAAATGAATTTATACAGGACAAAACAGACGTCGGCATCGGCCCGGAAATCCGACCCGTCTACTCCCGCCCCAAGCTACAACTTAGGCCAGAAAAGTCCACATTTAGAGATTATAGCGTCCACTTCACTCGTATACACCTACAGCATTACGAAGAAAATAATCCAAATTTGTTCTAGATGGTGTCGAAACAGGCTGTCGATGAGTTCGAGAGGCTAGACGAGGAGCTCACGGTACCTGCTGGTCAACCGAGGCCTATTCTTATTATTGTTATGGTCAGTTTATGTGTCACGACGAAATCTTATTAAAACTAATGACTGTCATAGGGTCCTGCTTCTTGGTGAGTTGGTTTGTCTTCTACAGAAATCTCTGAGCAGAGAAGAGTTCTCGGCGCGAGAATCGCGATATTCTGTCCTGCCCCCTCAGGTCACTTGAGACTCTTTCAATCTCGACGGCTCCTGCTTCGAGTCTTCCGTCGTCTTTGAAGGTCTTTTTTCAATCACCTGCATATCCTTACGTCCCACCTGCAAATTCCAAACGACATTGACACTCCTGTGTCTTTCTTTGATCCAGACAAACCACTCTCCTGCTACACCCTGGTTTTATCATCCCATCAATCTATCGTACCTACTCTCACTCCTCACTTGTCGCATATTTGGGTTTGGGTGTGACGCTAACTTCACTCAGCGGAAAATCAACAATAGGTACAGACTTGGCCGAATCCCTCTCTCTTCCCTTTATCGATGGCGACTCGTTGCACCCTCAATCCAATATTGATAAAATGTCACAAGGACATCCACTGACGGATGATGATCGATTACCATGGCTGGCGTTGATTCGTTCTACAGGTGAGTTCATCAATTGTTCTCAACGAAGGTAGATGCCGAGGACAACAATAGAGAAAGAGTGTGTAATTGCAATGCTGACGAGAGGTTTGCGATCTAACACCTCTTTCACATCCGCGACGGCTTGTCAATCAATCATCTGAACACTATCGACCACCTTTGTGATATACTCCTCATTCGGAATGTTGATTCTGACTTCTTCGGGTTCTACCATCTCCTTGACCCTCCCTCTCCTGACCCCGCCCCGACACGAACACACAGCCGAACGAGAATGTAAATCACAATTCGACGAGGGTAACATTCGGTCTAGGGCAGACGGCGGTGTTGGACGCGCAGGAGTGATCATTGCATGTTCAGCTCTGAAAAAATGGTATCGAGATATCTTGCGTGGAGAAGTCGAGGCTTCACCTCCTGGTCTAAACGATCTGGTGCGTCTAGAGATGACTGTTTCATTTTATATAGTGCTGATGATCTGTCCCTATTCTACACTCATCACCTTTATTCTCTTATCTGAAACGACCACTCTCTCCTCAACAGCCCCAGGATAAGACCAAGTCTCCCGAACATCCCTTCTACCCACCCAATCATCCCGATATTCCAGCCACATCCAACCTCCAGACTCTCTTCTTATACTGCTACGGCTCACCCGAAGTGCTTCAGAAAAGAATCGCTGCACGCAAAGGCCATTTCATGGGCGCACAGATGCTTGTATCTCAGCTGGCCACGCTCGAGGATCCTCGTGGTGAAGGCGGTGTGACATGGGTTGATATTGATCAACCACCTGAGAAAGTTGCTGCGGATGCTGTAAAGCGGATCCGCGCATTGGTAGATGAACAAGTCAGCCAGAAAGATCCTTAGCTATGTGATGCATGGATTTGGTTTCGTCATACTGTAGGCTTTGATGATGAGCAAAGAGCGCAAGAAGCAATAACAACATTCGGTCGGTCGTTTAGCTGGTTCGGCCGCCGTGGAAAAGGAAAAGCTGTGCCTTGATTGTAAAGCTGCGGCATGCATAGTTTCCGTAGTCTAAAAAATCGTTTTCCTTCTCCCCCCTCGTACCAACAAATGATATGCTGGTAGGATACACGAAACATCATCATTATTTGTTCATCTCTGCCAAGAACTAACCAATATCAAAGTTGAATACGCTTCCACGGACGGTGTTTCACCTTTAACCTCTATCAGCTCGACATCCTTTGTCCGACGTTACCCCGACACCGGCGGATTTCTCCTCTCTCGTCACTTGTATTGTTGTTACGTTCAAGTGCTTTTTTGGGATCCATACATTCACCAAATATCGCACCTCTCTGTCCAAGGCGAAACCGACTCTACAGACGAGAGGCCATCCCTTCTGTCCAAACGTATCGGCTTTCCCGGGACAATCTACCAGAATGAGTTGTCCGAGTGTGAATGCCGCCGTCGAGGTACGTTGTTATCGCCACCTGACTGTACCTCTGCTAATCGTGATGTCATCCATGTGCTATCTTGAACCGCTCTTATTGTCCTCCATCATCCACTATCCACCATCCACCATCCATCATCCATAATCCATCTCAACTCCGTTCAATTTCACTGTTCGCCTGACCGACTGTCCTCTCTACACTTTACCGGAAACTACCACACATTCTTCTCCCCGTATTAACCGACCCCACCGTTCGCCAATCCTTGACATGCATCCACCCCCTTCTTCGATACCAATAGGGCGATGACTGCTTCTTTTGTTCCGATGGGATCCACTGGGACGCCCACCGTATCGGCTGGGCTGTGTCAGGCTCCTGTGCCCTGGTTGTAAGCTTCTTTCCTTCATCAGCGATCACTTCAGAGGGTCCAGCTGAAACGGTTCGACTTCCCTCAGACTACACTCATCACCCTCTTCACTCTCACCATGCACGCCACGCACTATCAGCAGCCCGCAGCCCAACGTCAGGTCATGCGAGTCCTGATGATGCCTTGTGTGTGAGTTGGCATAGCACGAAATCAAGTCTTCTCGGAAGAGGCTGATGAAATTTGGCCAGGTATTCGATCGTGTCATTTTTCTCATACCGATATTATCAACAATACGAGTACTACACCCTAGCCGAGGTGTGCCATCTCTCTCTCTCTGAACGCTCCGTGAAAATCCTCGCTGATCTCGATAGACCGCCTATGAATCGATCACTCTTTCCGCATTCCTGATGCTCCTCATGGAGCTCGTCTCGCTCTCTTCGTCCGATCACGATATCGCGTCGGCTTTGAAAGAGAAGGACAAGCGAAAGTTGCCGTAAGTTTTGATAATAGTCTTGTGCGAGGATAGGATGCCACTGATGTAATGCAGCTTTCCTGTAAGTGTCTGCAACCTCATGTTCACAGCTTCCCCGTCCGCACGCAGGGCGATAGCATAAGATTTTAGCCTTTGTCCCTCTGCTGACAACGGCAGTTCAACTGTTGGCGATTTCGTGCCTCGAAACCCTACTTCATGCACACACTCTCTTTCAGTGTCATGCAATACGTTGTGATCCGGCCTACAATATCCATTATAGGCATCATCTGCGAATACTTTGACGTAGTATGTCCTTATCCTCGTTTCAATGTGTTCTGTACTCATCAGTCTTTCAGCTGTGCCCGCAGATGTACTCGGTGCATTACGCAGAGGTATACCTCGATGCAGTCGATTTCGTTTCCATCTCGATAGCGCTCTATGGGTTGATCGTGTTCTACGTCTTGTGCAAGGATGAGCTCAAAGGACGGCGGCCGTTGAGCAAGGTATGTGTATCTTGACAATCGCTGCTGGGACAAGACTAATATGAGTCCAGTTCCTGGCCATCAAGTTGATCGTGTTCTTCACCTTTTACCAAAGTACGGGATTTTCCAAGCTTGAGTAGCGCCGGATCCCTGACGCCTTATAGGTTTCCTGTTCTCCATTCTGCAAGATCACAACGTCATTAAAGCTACTGAGTACTGGACGTCTTCCAATGTGGCCGATGGACTCTCGGCGCTGTGCACGACGGTAGAGATGGTTCTGTTTAGCATCTACATGGGCTGGGCCTATTCGTGGACAGACTAGTGAGACTCTTCATCCAGGATCCGAGATTTCACTAATGGACTTAGTACAAACCGGCAACTGAACCGAATTCAACGCCAAACAGGATGGAAGACGTATTTCCAGGCAATCTGGGATACGATCAATTTGGCAGATTTCTTGCTTGAGCTGTGGTTTGCCGTCAAATTCTTCTTCGACTTCATGCGTGGCAAACCGGGCACCCGTGCAACCAGCTCAAAGTTCCAGATGACGTGAGTCTATATTATCCCTTGTTGCCTTGATGAGCATTTCCTGACACGAATGCAGTTTCATGCCGGATTCTATACCGGACAACGAAAAGGTGCAACTCGACCAGCTCAACCACGGTCGCGTTGGTGGATGGCCTGGACACGTCAAACGATCAAGTTCGGCTGCTTTTGGGTCCAATGAGCCTTCACCAAATTACCTGCGTCTACACGACAGTCATTTGGCAGAGGAGCCTCCGATCAATGGAATCGAAGAACAGGGATGGCGTGAAAGCCAATACGGAACATCATATGGTCCTACTGCTCCCCACACAGCCCCTCCCCTGTCGACGTTCCCATCACCTAGGCCGACTGGGTCTGCACCAGTCGACTTTTCTGCGTCTGTAGCTGAGAACCCATTCACGGCTCCAGCGGATTCGGATCACTTCGCATTCTCTCGTCCAACGGGACAAAATACGCCGTCATCGGGCGACTCGCAGTACATCACTCCGACCCAGTGGAGCAGTGCGTTGGAAGAGGAGGAGAGGCGGTATCCAAACAATCATGTTGATCGGAGATGGGCAGATCAAAATCGCATCTAAATGTTGTGGAGAGCTTATAGATAGATGGGGATATAGAAGTTGTGACAGCAACGAATGCAAACTGTAGCCTGAATGAGAGACTCGATCACGGGCAAGTTTTTTTTGGGTGGCTTATCTTATCGAAGGAATCTACTGTACACGTGTCTCGTTGAAAATGCCTTTCCTTCAGAAAGATTCTATCTAGCGTGACACCAGATCGATTCGTCTGCCTGGAGCCCTTGTGAATGTGGACTTTACTTTATATCCATGCTTGAGCAAAAATAGACATCTACGACTCTCATGTCATACCCGCCGTAACTACAGTACGATACCGGCCCGGATATCGCCGGCCCGTTCGTTCGTTGTAGAGATGACTGCTGTGAATAACAAGACATCCTCCTCACTTTTGATTCACGAAAGACTAAAGAGGACCATATTATAAGATGAGTCTGAATATATCAAGTACTGTTCGTCTTGCTTCTGGAACACGGATGCCGCAATATGGATTCGGATCACCATCTGCTCAATTTACATATGACGCTGTTACTGAAGCTATCAAAACTGGGTACAGACATTGTGAGTGATTTTGCCTCAATCTCTTAACTTCAACCAACTCGCCTCTTTGATCACATATACAACGGCGCCTCTTCTACTCCTCGATCCTTGTCTCGTCAAAACAAAACTTGTGCTTGGGTTCTTACCTGATGTCATGTAACTTGTCGCTCATACAATTAATTAGTCGATACAGCCCAGATGTACGGTAATGAATCTGAGGTGTCTCGAGCACTACACGATGCAATAGCCTCCAAGATCGTCACTCGTTCCGATCTATGGCTGACGACTAAATGGAATCCACCACAACCACTATCGGAACCTGGTGTGCAGACAGATAAGGTGTATGCTGAATTGAGAGCGAGTTACGATATCTTCATCAAGGATGCGGGCTTGGAATATATAGATCTCATGCTTGTTCATCAGAGTAGACCTGGCCCGCAAGGTAGGGCAAATCATTGGAGAGCTTTAGTCAGGGCTAAAGAGGAGGGATGGGTTCATGAGATCGGTGTTTCGAATCAGTCAGTTCCCTTTTTTCCCTCTCCTATCCCTCTGCCCTCTCTCTCTCTCTCTCTCTCTCTCTCGCTCTCTCCTCTGACATCCCTCCCCATATCTATCTCGTATCAATCTGACCAATAAAACCTGAATCTCATCTTATCATCTCCCCGTCCCTGATACATCAACCTCATCACGTTGATGATTTGCATGAACAATTGATCAAGCTGACTTAATCACAGCTCCGAGATACATCTAGCAGCACTTCCCGCCCCAACACCAGCAGTGAACCAAATCGAGATACACCCCTGGATGCAACAACGCCCCATTACGTCATACTGCAAAGCACACAATATCCACCTCACAGCGTTCTGCCCACTGGTTCGCATCGACCCACTACGAGTGGCTGATCCTGTCGTGGTGCGTATTTGCCAGAAACACGGTAAAGAATGGGCGCAGGTCGTACTTCGGTGGAGTTTGCAGAAAGGGTACGTGATGACAACTCGAACATTACCCTCCTCCTCTGTCTAAACACCACCACACCCTCTCTACCACACACCCCCTCTTCGCATTCTCCGGAAGACAGCGCCGTTGGTCCCTTGATTTGCAGTCGCTGAGTATTGTTTCTAAAACCGTCCAGCTACTCTCCAATCCCTCAATCGAAATCTGCTGCTCGGATCCACTCGAATGCCGATCTGTTCGACTTTGAATTATCGCCTGATGACATGGAAGCGATGGAGGCGCTTGAGGTTGGCGACGAGGCTGCGGCAAGTAAAGCGGCTCTGAAAGAGGTCAGGGGTCCATAAGACATGTATTCTTTGCGCTTCAACTTGATGTATGTATGTAAATTGCCGCAAGGAAAAATGACTTGACTCGACTGCATCTGCTACGACAACTGCTTAATCTTATTCTGACGTCTAAACTTTATCATACGATCTTCAGGCAGACAATGATTCCTCTATTGTTAATTCTCTTCCACTGCACTTTGATCCTTCCGTAATCAAGAACATTTCCCACAACACTTCTCACAGGGGCGAAGGCGCGGCCTCTGCCATTCGGATTGCAGATACTGCGGGCCCATGATAGTGTTTTCTCGCACTGATAGCATACCAAAGGGCGGCGATAGCTGAGAAACCAGCAAAGACGACCGAAGCGTAGTTCATCGATTGTGGAGTCACTGGAATAGCTGTAGCTGTGATATGTCAGTCATGAATCAGTGAACGCAATATCGGCGCCAAGAGGTACAAGGGGAACGAAGGGAAGAGAGTACGAGACCTACGCATGCAAAAGAGGATGATCGAGAATGAGATCCATACGACCGTGATTCCGTTCTGTACAATCACGATTAGCGAGTCTCAGCACGGTGCGTGGGGCAAAAAAAAAACGAACTATGATGAATCCAAATTTCCCAAGCGAATACGGCGCGTCGGCTACCATCTTGCGCCTTCGAAGTAGAGAGCAAAGTACGGGGAAAGCATACGAGCATCCGAGGCAGATAGTGGCGACTATCATTGCATATGATCAGCTCACAGTACGTAGTAGTGGCGAACAACGTACCACCTGTGAAAGCATTGAATGCTGCACTCGAACCCAGGTAAATCAATCCCAGCAGAGCACAGACTACCGTAGATAGGATGAGCGAGTTGAGAGGTACCCCAAAGCGCGTGTTGACAACCTTCCACCATTGAGAACCTGGGATACCACCATCGCGAGAGAATGCCCAAGTGCATCTCGAAGCTGCGGTCAAGGAACCGATGGTGGCGAAAAACCAGATACCCAGGACTGAGGATAGGAAGAGAATTGAGAATAGAAACGGGATTGAAGTATATCAAGTACCGGGACGCAGGGATGCGGTCAAAGTACATGCAGAGACAATAGAGGAAGGGAGAATAACCGTCAGCTGACTTTCAGTCACAATGTAAGGTATCACACACTAAGGAACAGAAGACCGAGAGCTGCACCGGCGCTACCGGTGACCTCCTTGTACAGGAGCGGCATTGGCTGAAGACTAGCAACTTGAAGCAAAGGTTCGATGGCTGGCAAGACAAAGTTGATTGGCAGCTGTTGAATGTTAGCTTTGGAGTCTCAGGGCTGTGATACGTGCGAGGAACAGTATGTGCAAAGGGAGAGAGACTGCACTGACCAAGTAGACAAGCCCAGTGACGGCAGCAGCAGCAACAGACAACACTACATCTCGTTAGTACCTATAGATCTCTGGATACTGAGAAACTTACCCATTGCACGAGGAACCTCCCTAGCAGGCTCTTTGACCTCTTCGCATAACGCAGCGACCATACCGTATCTGCAGAAAATGGGATTAACGCCGCTCTTTGTGTCTCTTCAGACGTACCCTGTCAAGGTATATGCGGCTTGAAGGAGACCGACAAACCACGCCCAAGCTGCTGGCCAGCCTGAATAGGATGCATCGAACTGGGTTTATCAGTTCTGTCATGAAGATTATCCTGGTGAACAACAAGGAATGAGGGAGCTGTTGGGACCGCGAGCAGCGAGAACGCTTGCAAGCCTTTTCCTTCGGATTCATCATATTTGATCCTCCACGAGAAATGGAAATGGCTCAGACGACGATGACCTGTCTTGACCTTTTCACAGATCCAGTGACAGAGGGCTTGGAATGATGGGGGACTGCGACAGGAGGCTCTAGACTAGGAAAGCTGGACTTACCTGAGAAAAGGCAAATTTCCCAGAATTGCGGGTATCGGCCATAGCTAGCAAAGTGATGATGATCTGTCATTTGGACGATATCAGTGAGATGGAAGAGCGATGTTGATAAGTGTTGCGGAGTAAGCGGGTGAGGGGGGAAGCACGCAAAGATCAGTAGAGTCCGGTCCAGGTCAGGAGAAAGTAGCATACGCTGAGGCGAGGTGATTAGCTTGTCATCGGTGGAACAATCGAGTGAGCTCACATGATAACGCTTGCGCCTGTCCACCATAGACAAATGTTGTTGAGTTTATCCAGATGCCTACCACATTCAGCTAGCGTCCATTGTCAAATCTTTGGCACGAGCCGCAAAAGCACTCTTGTCCCATTTCATTTCTCCCCGACCCCAATTCCGAAACACTTGACAGGAATATGACGGACTCACTTGTTGAAGAACAGGTTGATGAGCAGACTCCCAATTAGCGATGCCCAGTAGACTAAACACGTCTGCCATGCTGTGGGAACGTAATCCTCGTGATATAGCGTGGCGGCGGCAAGGATGAGTTGAGAGCCGCCAAATGTGATCGAGGCAGTGACACTGTGTCATGGTAAGCTCTGGTGAGGCACGAAGACAATACGCAAGCTCTGGGGAAGACAACAGGCAAGCTCTGGCGAAGCTTTGAAGATAGTAGAGCAGGGGGACGAGCCGTGGGGAGATGGAGAGAGCTGCTTACGTCCAGTTACCGACGGTACCCAGCCATCCGGTTAGGTATGATGCAAAAGCGGAATATTTGGGCGTCGAGAGCATTGCGGACCAATCTGAGACGATTAGGTCAAGACCACTGACTAGTCAGGCAGGACGAACAGTATACGCCTCCAGAAGTTGGATAGACCGAGCAGCTATGATAGCGTCAGACAGCTGCGAGAAACAAGGGACTGAGGAGGAAGGCTCTTACATTTCCGCCAGACTTGCAGCGATTGCCATAGACACACATGATACGAAAACCCACTACGTCTTTCAGCTATGTTATCTTGCTCCATGCCCCAGCAATGAAGGCCGACGGCTATGTCTTCCCGCTTCACTCCCAAGCAAAGAGGGCAGACTCACACCCCAGAGAATAGTAACGGGCCCTCCGTCCGTCAAAGCGATGTTCAGAGTAGTGCTCGTGCCAAATGGCACTGCCATGATAGCGAAACTCAGTCCAAGCACTGATATCATGCCGAGATTGCGGGTGAGCTCTTCCTTGTATCCCATCTCCTCCAAACGAGCCGCAACATCGGTGTTACCACCCGCGACGACTGTTCCAGAGCCCTTTTCGGCTGCCTTGTCGTCCATTGTGATGATTCTGTTAGTAGTACTCGCAGAGTAAGAACGATGCGCGTGTAGGAACTAGAGATTGTAGACTGGACTGCATCCATTTCATACTTGTGCTCATTATCATGAGAAACCTGGTGAAAAAAAAAAGCCCTCGCTTGTTCGCTTAACGAGCCGGGCTCTAATATTAAATGACGTGAGTTTATCGCTGTGTTACCTGACTTGATCCAATCATATCTGCTTCACTCAAGCAAACTAACCACTTGAAGTATATCGTCATACATCATCCCCCGCATCCCCCACACATGCCAAGCGAACTCGTTATCATAGCGAGGTGATACCGTCCGTGAAGGATGGAGATAAAGGCGCTAGGAGCAAGAGCCGTTACTAGAACTAGATTTTCTGCGACTTGTTCCGCCCGAGATATGCATCGCATTCTAGTCATCTCGGTATACCTTGACGCCGAACAGGTTATGCACTGCCCAGCTATGCGCCGCTACGCCGAGCGGGCCCCCTCTCACGAAGGGCAGGATGTCACCTTTGCCGGGTACTCTGCTTTTACGCCGTTGCACTACCGCATCCTCCCAATTCCCTTTTTGAAACCGTCTGACATCTGCTGCATCCACTCTACCCGTCTTGGTATCCGCCGCCATCGCCCAAAAGCTCCATACATGCATGCGATCGAGCAGGCTCTGTAGTCCTGAGCGTCTATGGGATGCAGTTGAACTCGTATATAGCGTCAAAAGGTCGGTTCGACTGAAACTACTGTTACTAGTTTCGGGGATCGAAGCATGCTCGAGCTGAGATCGGGAAGCTGACGGCGTGATACTGTCAATGCGTACAGGGCGAAGATAATGAGGGAAAGGAGCGTAAAGAACTCGTAGTCCTAGAGCAAGAGCGAGCGAGGCGGGTAAATTCAGACCCAGGCTCAGCGATCCGCGCAAAGAAGAGAGCAAAGAAATCTCATTAGGAGATGACGAAGAAGCGAAATGCTCCATATGCGTCTGGAATGGAGTTCGTCTCAGAGAGCCTGACATGTCAACTGAACAGAGATGGGCAGTGAATGTCAAGACAGAACTTCGATGCATACATACAGGCTGGGAAAGACAGGAGCCGATACGATGACAGACCATCAAACCAGCCACCATTACGTCAACAACCCTCACTCGTCATTCGATTCGTTGAAACCATCGACCCGCCGCCTCGCAGTGGTTCGGACAAGTACCTTTTTTGCGCAACTCTGCAGAGCGACAAGTACAACACTTGTAATCACCAGCAAGGCCCGGTGTCACGATGAAAAGTAAACGAGATGCATACCCTACAGAGTGAACTGATTTCACTGAAATCCCTTCAGCACTGATTCGTGTCTGCCTCATCCCATCGCACAGTCGCCTCATACATTTGGCGGAGCGCTTGGAACAATTATTAGACACGATCGGTATGTTTGACGTCCACTTTTCCTTCGGCATCCATGTGATCCTCGTCTCCGTGGGCTTGAAAGTCGTCAGCCTTGTGCATCATTGCTTGTGAATGCTAATAACTCACATCTGGAGAGTTCCACCTCTCTGGTCTTGGCGCTGACGTGTTCCGTCTTGGCAAGAGGTACAAGCAGACTGGTAGTGCGGAAGTAGGTGTCCATCTCTTCGAGCGTACGACCCTTGGTCTCGGGGTAGAAAAGGTAAAAGGTGAGCGCATTGCTGAAACTGCAAACGGTAAAAACGAGGTAATATTTCCAGCCTAGATGTAATCTGTCAGCAAGGATACGGTAAGAGAAGTCGAAGCCAAGTCAAGAGGGCTATTGAAGAACATACCGATCGAGTCGAAAGCCTTGGGAGAAACTTGTCCAATCATGAAGTTTGCAATCCACGATGCCATGGCGGTTATGCCTACTGCTTTGGCTCGGATGGCGGTGTTCATGATCTCGACAGGGCTGAATCATCAGCACAACCGATCTTGGAAAGAAAATCTCATGCTAGAGATAAACTCACTAGACCCAGGATAGAGGCCCGATGCAAGCAGAGAAGACAAGATTGTACAGGTAAATCATGGCGACGAAGGCGATACCTTGTGACCGAGTGCCACCTGCACCATCTGTGAATTGTTTTGCCATTGCGCTACAAGAGGCACACTTAGTCAGCGTTCCGATTAGACTTCCGAAAGTCTGAATGTATACTCACGTAGCCACGGCGAAACAGCATCCTGCGAGGATGTTGCCGAAAATCAGAGGTGGACGTCGACCGATACGGTCAAGGAAGGCAATGCACAGTGCCTCGCCAATGAGACCGATGACATTATTGATAGAGTTGATGAGCAGAGCGTTCTTTGCAAATCCAACGGATGTGTAGACAGTCCTGAAGAATCCAGTCAGTCCGTGGGTAGGGAGAGACTAGTTGATAGTCTACGATGGGGTTACTGGACGTACGCGGCGTAATATTGAATAGCAGAGACACCTGTCATCTGGACGGAGAATTGTAGAACAATACCGTAAAAGACTTTGCGTAGATTGACAGAGTCGTGAAAAATCTATGATGAATTGGTATCAGTAAAGGATATCGGCAACAACGAGTCATTTGAGATCTTTGAGAAATGACAAAAGACGAAACCGCGGACTCACCAGTCTCCAACTCTGATTCATCGATGCTTCCTCATCCACTTTGCTCCGCATGTCTGCATATTCACCCTGTACGAACGCATCATGGATATTACCTCTGGCATGAAGGCGAGCGAGGGTTTGGAGAGCCTCATCATGTCGGCCTTTGATCATGAGCCACCTAAGAGACAGCGAGTAAGTGACTGGCTGGGCAGAGAAATCAAAAAGTTGCTGAAATAGCAAGAGCAAATACTCACCTGGGTGATTCTGGAAGTAGGAAAGTAAGCAAAACCAGAGGCACAGCAGGCATCATTTGTAATCCAAGCTAAGAATCGTATAAGCCGCCAGAAGGAATACGAGTACGAGTGTTGAGGAAACAAAACATACGGGCAGACGCCACTCGAGAGCTGTTCCAGGTGAACCTTGTGAACAACCGTATGCGATCCATCCAGCGACAAATGCTCCAATACCGATGAAGAACTGGAAAGTCGCGCCCAGTCGACCTCGATTAGAGGGATGAGCAATCTCAGATTGATATACTGATGCAAGTCAGAAAGTTTCCAAACGGAGGTTTTTCAATCATGGCATACGAGGAGCTAGAACACCCTGTACGACATTATCAGCGAACAGTGACATGGTGTAGTTTACAAGGGGGACGTACAAGTTGTCCAATGCCCATACCGGCGAAGAAACGCCCAGCAAGCATCGTCTCTTTGTTCTGGCATGCTGTCTGTAGAATACCACCGAGGATGAAAATCATTCCAGCGACAGTGACTAGGTTGAATCAGTATTGTTTCTCTTCATTGTTCAGGATTCATTAGAGCAGGGGCAACATACTGGCAGTTCTACGACTGAAGATATCCGCCACGTAAGATGCAGGAATACTTCCTACGAAAGCCCTATGAAGGTGATTATCAACGGTCATATCCTACAGAGTTCACAAGAGAGAGGCAGCATACCCGAGGAGCATTCCAGAGACAATAAATCCAGTGTAATTGGGATTGGGATTCTTTACCGTCTCGAGAAAATTCGGCGCAACGATCACATAGGAGATTACACCCAAATCGTACCCGAACAGGGACGCTCCCATTCTAAAAAGGCAACGAGTAACGTCAGCGAGATTGCTCATTGCTCATTGTGCTCTCTTTCCAAACTCGAGTCATGATGATTTCCACAGGCAAAGGACTGTGATATAAGATGGGAGTGTACGGGCAAGGGAATGTGACATAAGATTGAGATGTACGGGCAGGCAAGGAATGAGGATCTGAATCACTACTTACGCAGCGAAGCAAGCACATAGGAACGTGTATAGCTTTGGTGGAAAGACACTAGGCATGATTGTCAACCTTTAATCGACTTGTGGAGTGGCTTGAAGAGTAGGGGGGCCCAACTGGGGTCATCAATTGATACATCTTATACAGGCGCAATGAGCGTTGCTAGACTACAGTGGACTTGCAGCGGGATACTCGGTTAACGGTTATCTGATTCCTACACTAGGTAGTTTGATCATCCGATCTACCGGGATATATAAGCAGGCAATACCTAATAGAGCTGTTGCAATACACTCTACCAGATCAATCTGTACCCCCGTGTCCTCGTACAAACCGAAAAATACGGAACCGCCCGGGCCGTGCAGGGATGTGGAGAGCACAAGGAGGGAGGAGGGGAGAGGAATCGGCATGACTCCAGGGAATCAGCCGCGGATTTACTCTTATTTTTTGGAAAAAATAGCCGATGACCCCTTCTGCCTCGCATCTCGGACACATAAAGCCTTGCTCCGTCTGGCGTACATTCCATTCCTGATACCAAGCGGCTGTTCATTTTGATTGGTGACATTGGAAGGCTGACGCAGCCCGGTTCTCCGGCTATGCGGGGCTGGCGAACCGCACTGCAATGAGCCGTAGGACGATCATATCCATGAGCTGAGCCGGGCAGCATCGAGAGGGCAAGGATAGATGCAAAAACAATGTTGCTTCGCTGCAATCGGGGACCCCGTTACTGAATGCTCCCACTTGAATTGCAGTCATTGAGATTTTAAGTGGTACGCTGGATACACTGCAAAGTGCATCCTGTGACGCAAGCTATATGACATGAAACTACCATGACTTTTCAACACCTCTGGCATATGTCACCTCTGGCATATGTCACGATGACACCATCCAATTATCGCCAGAAGCACCTGATTATCGCAAGAAGCACCCACCCCATTCGCCACTTAGTTTCATCACCATCCATCTTGGAAAGCCTCCTTTGTCACTCTACGTTGGATATCTGACCTCTCTGTCCAAATCGCCCATGTTTCCCGTCATCTTGTCAGCTGCTTGAAGCTCGAGACACCATGTGGTTTATTGTTACTGGCTCTTCCTTTCCCGTCTTGCTTGATGTAGCCTTCATTGTCGGGCTAATACCAGTAGCATCAACGGTAAATCGGGTCCGCACTGCAACTCGGGCGTGGCGTGGTAATGATAATTAGGGCATGGTGGTGATGGTGGGTTTGCCTCTTGAACTTATAAACAAGGGCTCAAGCCGTCCTGTATAACGCCAACTTCAGCGTACTCAGCAGTCATCCCCATTTCTCAGGTTAAGATGACACCAGGCGTTAAGAATATTGGCTGGGGGCACAGCATGATAACGCGTATCAGAGTAGCCTCGGGAATTCGGCGAGTGCCTGTCTTAGGATACAGAGCGTTATTGGAAGAACAGATAACCTGTCAGCACTGAATGAGGCGACTACGCCTATGAAGGAAATGGTGAGTGGTACTGTCAGATCAATCTATGTTCTGGCGATCCCGAGGTTCTTGTCAGGTTGAAGCGTCAAGAAGTTGTCCCAATGCCAAGAAGGACCTTGAGTATGTCCAGGTATATCGGTGTCATCGTGCGGTCTCTTCAGTCGTAATCTCACCAATTTAGAGACAGACTATCGCCAGGCGACTATGGTCACATCTATGCACATCATTCCAGCACACCTCGGTCATCGAAAACCCAAGGACCCGGTAATCTCGAATGCCGGAGTCAAAACAAACACGTCCCGCTTACGTAATCGTGATGCCGTTTAAAGTGGATTCGGGGGTTACGAAACACGAAAACCGCGTCGAAAAAAAGAGAAAACACCTTGGCCAATCTAAATCTCTCTCTCTCTTTTGCTTTCTCTCTTTCTTGCTCTTTCTCTGTTCACATTCAGCTACTCTCACCAAAAAAAAAGGACTCGATCCTCGACACTCTTTTCATTCAGCCAAAGTAGAAGCAGGAAAAGCCAAGATGTCTCTCCTCAAGTTCTGGTCACCGTGGGAGCCTTCCCCAGGGCCAGTTTACACCGTTCTCAGCTCCACCTGGAACGCACTGGGCGCTCCACAGCCGCCAGCGCACC
The DNA here is from genome assembly GCA_002105065.1 of Naematelia encephala. Classification (NCBI taxonomy): domain Eukaryota; kingdom Fungi; phylum Basidiomycota; class Tremellomycetes; order Tremellales; family Naemateliaceae; genus Naematelia; species Naematelia encephala. Next base: position 73,917 of record MCFC01000074.1, read on the forward strand.
TTACCACATGGATCAGCGGTAGCAGTCCGCTTTCCACGCAGAAGGCCGTCGTTGCGGCCATTGGCAGCTATCTGCTGATCATCTTTGGTGGAAGGGAAATCATGCGGTGAGTGCAGGGATGATAAAAAACGCGCCTCAACAGAAACGCTTGGACTGGAGATTGCAAAGTGGTTACAAACCAGCCTCATCACATCATGCTACCTTTTCATCGTTACAAACATGTCTCGGAGGACAGAGAGCTAACGACGACGTATGCCTTTCAAACATGCCCTCTACGCTCCACCACCACTTGCCTTACGCCCCGCTCCTGATATCCGGCTCTTCCCATTCAACCATTATCATGGTGCTCTCGCGCATTTGGCCTGTGTCTACTCGAAATCATCTCCCCTCGCCCCCATCACAGATCTCGACCTGCTTTCAAGCTTACTTTCCTTTTCCAAGTTCATAATCTGCTCCTGACTACCGGATCTGGCATTCTTCTTGCCCTCATGCTCGAGGAAATGTAAGAAGGCTTCTTTGGATCCCAGGGAGCATATGCTCATGGACGTCTAGTCTGCCGTTGTACCTGAAACACGGCTTCTACTGGTCTATTTGTTATAAGGGTGCCTTTACACCTGTAAGCTGGCTCGCCATAGGTAGAACCGCTCAAAGAGACTTATCTTCTTCAGCGTCTCGTTAGCTATTACATGGTCAATTACTATATTAAGTACGTCGAGCTCATCGACACTGTTTTCCTTGTCCTCAAGAAGAAGCCTCTTGGTGCGTCTATTGGCAATGTTTTACAACCGAACTGACGAGAATCTTTCACCTTTCTTCCTGCTGTCACCTCTAATTAAACTTCGTACTACGGCCCCCCAAACCATAAACTGTATCAAATTTCGCTTGCGCAGCTTTCTTGCACGTCTTCCACCATGCGGCCACTGCTATTCTTTGCTTCACTCAGCTCGAGGGCGAGACCTCAGTCGTGGGTTTCACCACCCAATCAGTCGTCGCCCAATTCAGCTAACTTTTGGCCAGCAATGGGTCGTTATCACCCTCAACCTCACTGTACACGTTATCATGTGTGAGTTCGATTGTTATTTGACTTCCCACGAGCTAATGGAGCAGACTATTACTACTACGCGACCGCTGGTGGTAAAAGGATCTGGGTTCGCATCTCCCGTGCTTAAAATGGCGGAACTGACGATCTGTAGTGGAAGAAATACCTAACGACTCTGCAAATCAGCCAATTCGTCATCGACCTGTTCATCACCTACTTTGCCAGCACGTGTCTATTCTCCTATCGACTCCGCCACAGAAGCCTCGTTCTCTTGCCCAACCTTAGTCCCAGTTCGCAGAATTCATAATCTTCATTTTACATTTGTCGCTTTTCGCAACGTAGCGTGTCTTGACGCGCATTTATTCTTTTTGCTCTGGCCACCCCACCTTTCGGCTGTGTTGGTTGGAGCCCATGCTAATGCACGTTGTAGCTTACCAGCATTTCGCTACGAAATACGCACCGTTTTTGCCCACTATGGATGATTGTGTCGGCTCGGAGGGAGCAGCACTCTTTGGCTGTGGACTTCTCACTAGCTACCTTTTCCTGTTCATTGCGTAGGTGGCGACCCAAGGCTATGTGATTGCGCTGATTGTTACAGGTTCTATCGGGCGACCTACAAAAAGACTGGGTGAGTTTAAATATTCATTCGGCCGGCATGGGTTGCCTAAATTATCACTTGTATGCGGCGGGCACTCCTCGGCGTCTGGCCCGGTCTGATGATTTACAAATGCGCACCTGCCGTCTCGGATACCTATGATAAAAACACAGTTTCACAGCTGACCCTTCTTAGCTCCGCTGGCAAGGCTGCTGCCAAGGCATCCGAGAAGCTCGCGAATGGCTCATCGAGTGCGGCCGCCGCTGACGGCGTCCGTGGTACGTCCAAGTCGAAGGTAAGCCACTCTTAGGGATTCTTTTGTCTTATCGCTGACGATGCGGCAGTAGGTGGTCGTGGAGAGCAAGCGGGGTGTGGTAGTCATTACCGAGGTTGAGTAGGCGGTCTTTCAGAGGAGATTTGGGCGAGTGCGTGACTACGTGTCTGGAGGGGAGCAGTATCTTGTAGAGGCAGAGGTGATTCGATGGCGCGGTGGGAGAGACTGTGTAGGGATGTGGGGAATGTTTGAGGGACGTGGGAGACGTTTGGGGTGGAGTTTCACTTGGGGAAGCCATTTTCTCAGATACAGGCGTGAGATACCTTAGCATTTTGTGTTTTGATGGCACATAGTTCATAGTAATTACACTAGATGCGAATATGCTCACAGTGATTTAGTTGACTTTTCAGTGTTGGAAATCGAACGAGGCTGAGGGGTTTTAAGTGAAAGCAGTCAGAACGGGTGGATCAGAAAGGAAGCGCCAGCTAGTGTCATCCATTATTCATGACTTTGACCAGGCTGATCTTTAAATCCCGATGTGGCATAATCATGTATGCATTGACTGTCCAAAAATAAGCTTCAAGAGAGAATGCTATCAATGCGCTAGGAATGATCTTGCCCATCTACAAAAGACATATAAACGACCTGGTACTGCTATCTATCTATTTAGCCGTCAAGTATGAATGTCTTTTTTGTCCACCTAGATCATGTTGTACCCCGTTCTGTCTTTGTATTGACCAAAAAGAGAAAAAAAAAATCCTTTAATCTTCTCGTAAACCTTTTGGACTTCTTCCTAAACCTGGACTTCTAGGTCTTACTGGACCTCCTCCTACTACACCCGAAGCGAGTCTTACCATATTCGGTGAGCTTGGCATTTGTGGTGAGCTAGCTCCTGAAGCCATACCCATACCTATACCCAATCCTCTACTACTAGTAGTAGCGGTAGTAGCTGATTCTATACCTCCTGAATTTGTTCCTCCTCTAGCTTCAAGCATGATACCTTCAAGTTCTATGGCGTCATTGATGAGGAAAGTCCACCATGCTATTCCCAGGAAGACTGTACTAGCGTGCCAGATGCTATGAGCATCTATCGTTCGGAATATAGGAGCGAAATCAAGTAATTCGAAAGACATTGCCAAAATCGTTAAAAGCACTAGTACGACTGGTGTTGACGCTTCTCGTGGTCGTGGTCGTGTATGATATGGATCTTGTGGTGGATATGGTCTAGGAAACCCGATTCGTGTCGACCCAATTTGTATAGATGGTAATGGGGCGTAGAATGATACACTCCATAGAATCCACAGGATTTGGTGTGGCAGTGATAGAAAAATGGCAAATGCAGTATGGTAGCCGTAAGGGAATGAGCCGAGAGGGAAAGAGAGCAGATAGGTGAAATGTGAGATGACGATGAGGGCCAGGCAGATTGATATGGGGAGGACAAGGCGAGATGTCGTTATTGGTGTGGATAGGCCCAGTGTGCGCAGAACAGTGTACAATACTGTAGCTGCTATTGTGAGAGTGGCAGAAAAGTAGTCGAGGCGCTCGGTTATTGGTGTGTCTATTGTGTGTCAGAATCGAACAGTTGGGGCATTGGATAGACACAGTATCTGACGACCTATGGGAATGGTACCAGGCGTGAAGAATACATCCCAGACACCGGGAGGAGGACCCGCAAGTTTCCCAACAGGTTATACCCCAGACACCGAGAGGAGGACACGCAAGTTTCCAAACAGGCAAAGAACAGACACTGTTATGGAATAAGAGAAAGAGCTTACCTCGCGTATGAAAGACCGCACTCCACACCCAGGTATTGACCTGCACCCAACCCAAGGCTGCCAAAGCCCCCCGAAGGCGATTCTCCTCACGTACGCGCCGACCAACTTCGGCTATTCCGCGTAAATGCACGTAGAGGTTTGCGAGGGACATGAGGACTGAGAACGGTTCTTGGATAGGACCTAGGCGTCGGAAAGGCCATTTGCCGTAGACTGTACGATGACGGAAAAGTGTTGTTTCGTGATACATAGAGGGGTCATTGGGGGAAAACGAGATGAGCGTGAGGGACCGTCCATGTGAGGGGAGGGACAAAGTCATAGTGTCAAAGGGAAGGGAATGTATAGAAGATGCAAGGGAAAGAGTTTGTCACGTCAGCAATCTGTCTATGTGCTCATCTGTCCATCGATCGATCCTCAGTCTCGTCTTCATGATTGTCCCATTGCCCAAGCAGAAGCAATCCTTATATTCCGTTACTGATCTCGAAACCGATACCACACATTCCATAACCTACCATCCCTTCTCCGTTCTCTATTATCCATGCTCCTCCCACCTCATCTTCCGCTCGAACGCAAACTCAACCCGGACTTAACAAACTGAAACTCACATTGATGCCATCTTCCTCCTGGTCTGATATTGTCCGTAAAGCTATGCGCACAATCATACTTGCAATTATCCTCACAAGTCCATCCAAAAGCTCTAAGGTAGAGCGGTATTGCAGGTTGTGAAGGATCACAATAAGTCAACGAACATCCACGGAGACAATGTTGGAATGTCGGATTACGGTCGCCTGAAGACGCTAGTGCTGTACTCAGGATCCCAAAGAGAGGAACCAGTAAGAGTGTTCTTGGTCTCATTTCTACCTGGTATCGTCAATCCGATCGATAGATGTAATATATTAGAATATAATCGATGAGGATGGTGATTGTTGGTTGTTAAATCAACTGTACAAAGAGAAATGTTGGACGAGTTCGGAGAAATAGCACGAGTGAGAGTTCAAAGTTGTACAAACCTCCACCCAACGCGTGACAAGAAAAAAGCTCGCATTCCCATTCAATTCCCTGATCTCAAGCAAGAATAGAATAAGAGAAACTCAATCTTATCATCAAACAAGTGCATAGATGTGTACATGAACATACAACATGGAAAAATCTACAATCACTAAACGCCAACATCACTCAAAACTGCGTCTGCCCATTTTGTACCTTTGCCTCTCTCGGCAGCAGGCAGGCCACCCATCTTTTCTAGCCTCGACTCGCCCCACGCCATCAATCTAACCAATCCGGACAATTTCGTCTCCATACCCTGACCTTGGCTATCCAGAATGGCAGCATTGAGTTCCTTGGCAACCTTGACGCGTTGACTGCGACGCATAAGTTGACAAATCGGTTCAAATACTGGATCCTGCAAGTACGCCAAGGTAGCGGCATCGGGTGGAGGATGGTTCTCTGTGGGGGAATCATCGGCAAAGCGCGCGAGATCCGGAAATGCAAGCAAGGCCATGGTTCTTTCTAGATCTGTGAGGAATTCAGGGTTCTGAGCACCTCGAGGAGCGAGTTCGGTAGTTGCAAATGACAGCGCATCGTCGATTTGTTCCAGCCGAATGAGCTCAATGAGGCGCAATAAATGCAGATGAAACAGCAGAGGTGGATTTGTATCGAGAATCTGACGAAAGCCGTCAGCATCTGAAGATAGAACGGAAACAGGAGAAAGGAATGGGTGTGAAGGATCCCCTCATATCAGGTCTGTAAAATCAGGTGTTTCCGCATGGCCACGCCGAAGCGGGCTAAGCGTGGTGCATGATTGTCTTTTCATTGGGGAAGGTCAAGATGAAAGTGGACAAGCGAGAAATTTACTCACCTCGGGATCAAGCTCGTTGACTCTGCGCACAGCCTCTTCCACACGGCCCTCTTCAACGGCCTCACGAATCTCCATACGCTCCTGGATCATAGCGTGGTCGACATCGGCGGGAAGGCCAGTCTCTCTGGCAAATTCTACAGCGGCGTCTGAGAACCCTTCAATCAAGAGGTAATCGTAAACGAGTGCGTTGAGGTCACTGAAACAAAGTCAGTCAACTGTGATTTGAGAGCCTAAGCCACAGTACAAGTTTAGGGAAGGAAAGAATTAATTCAGAAACGCTAAGTAATGTGGTGTCCTCAATGGTTTTAGGAGAGATTCCCACTTGCGATTGGTCTCATCCGAAATATGAGATATGAACAAAAAGAATGGGTACTTTGGAGGGTTTAAAACTTTTGTTTCTGACCATGATGAAATTTACCTTTTGGAAATTTCGGCCTTGCTCAATTCGTCTTCCCACCTTTTCATATCGACAGGAGGAATGGCTTGACTGCTCATTGAGCCTCTCAAGGCCTATATCAAAATACGTCAGCATGTGAGGTAAGGTAGAGTAGGACGCTGTTGACTTACCGTGGCCGAAGCTGCTGCCATGCTTATAGCATTGGCTGGCTCCTGCTTGACATTCGGTTGTACAAGAACAAGATACCAAACGAAAGGGAGCACAGTTTGCTATGCTTTGCGGCGTTTCGGAGTTATATACCAATATTGTTTATAGGCCCGCTGATAGACCTAATGTGGCGCCTGGGCTTGGGATTTGGACGCGCCTTTCTTTACGATCTCGTTTGTGTAAACATTAATTCATTCCTTCCTTCCTTCCTTCCTTCATAGGTCAATTCCTTCTTAGCTGAGACTGTTGAATCCCTCTTTTCAACTTGACATCTGAAGATGTCCTCAAGTGGCTATGACTTCTCTCAGCTTTTTCATGCCCACACTCTCGCTTTCTCCCCGGGTACAACATTCCTGGTAACAGCATATAACAACCGTATTATCATCCGCTCTACATCGACTCTCTCCATCGTCCGGACCTTTCAATGTCTCTTGCCGGCTTCGACGTCAGCGGCATATGTCATAGACTCCCTGCAGTGGTCGAGCGATAGCATGTACCTGCTGGCTTATGCTAGTAAAGTCCAAGCTGTTTGGGTGTTCGGGTTGACCGAGACGGGAGACGGAGAGGGTGGAGAGATGGCGAGGCTAGGAGGTGAGGTGGAAGGTCTAGCAAAAGTTGAGTGGGGAAAGGCTGGGAGAGAAATACTGGCGTGGAGCGATCATGGAGTAAGTCTAGAGAAGCGGAGAAGATAACACAGCTGAACAAGCAGTTACGATTAACAATATACGATCTCGCTACAGGCGATGCCAGTTGCATTCAGTATCCAAAGTCTCCCCTGAATTGTACGCCCGAAACATAACGAGCTAGTCACATACTGAGCAGTACAGGTCACACATTCTCGCCTGATGGGCGATATCTCGCTATCGTCGAACGACATGGCGGAAAGGATCATGTCGGTGTGTATGACGCACAAGCAGGATATCGGCTTGTCAGGGTGAATCCACTATTTTCTTTCTTTGCCTCTTTGTGAAGCTCATTTACACAGCACTTTGCCCTGCAAACGATCGATATCCAAAGTCTGACTTGGTCACCCTGTGGGAGATACCTTGCGGCGGTCGATTCGGCGCTCTCTGTGAGCTTGTCTGCTCCGAGGCTTGGTAGGGCTGATCGTTATCACAGTACTCGCTGCATATCTATTCTCCTCTAGGTCCACAGCTTTGCGAGTTTTCGCCAAACTCTGCAACGTTCTCTGCAGACTCGATATCTTTTGATCCCGGACTTGGCATCCGCACCGTCTCATGGGCTCCGGGAGGTCGATGGATTGCGCTTGGAGGATGGGACGGCAAGGTGCGCATCGTGGAGAGCGATGGCTGGCGATGCGTGGCTGTCATGTCGTGGGGCGGAAAGACTGGCACGAAAGAGACGGTAGGTAGACTTTTGGTCACCACCCACGCGACCGCTGAAATTCTCAGGTGGTCTGGAAGGAGCCTCCAAATTGGCTAAGAGAGACAAGAGGGCATGGTATCGTCCAATGTGAGAGTCTTGAAATCGCAGCAGAGCGAGAAGCTCACGCCAGCAGTCGACAAGATTGCCACTCCCGCGTCCTTTCCATCCACCCGAGAAGATGTCTCCAAGTCCAGAGGCGGCGTCACTCAAATCGCGTTTGATGAGGAAGCTACGCTCCTGCTCGTTCGGCTTGATACTCAGCCTCATGTGGTGCACATACACAGCTTTTTGCCGGATCTCACAAGCATCAATCCACACATCAAGCATGTCGCTAGTCTGATCATGACTGAGACTGTCCGGTCAGCTAAATGGAGTCCCAAGACGAGCAAGCTGGCAATCAGTTCTAGGTCGGGTGGGGTTTACTTCTGGGACGCCTCGGCCAGTTGGGTCGAGGAAGGGAAGGAGAACGAAGAGACCCAGGGAGGGTTAATGGAAGGTGTCGGGATACCCTCGAGTGAGCGAATAACTTTTTCTGGAACCTTCACTGTCGCTGATGTGGTGATGCAGGAACCGATTTTGCGGTGCACGACGTTGTCTTCTCGCCAGATGGAAAAGCTCTGGCCATCTGCGACAAAGAGCAGTTCTGCCTGTTGTATGACAATGAGGTGGCAAATGTATCGGCCGTGTGGGACCACGGCCTCGCACACGAAGGTCTCTCGGAGGTTCAAGAGGAGGATGAGAAGGAATTCAATATGATTTCCGGCTTTTCGGAGTTGCCCAGTCAAACTTTCGCAGTGAGGGCATGATATTTTGGATGTTTCTCGGCTTCATGCGTGCTTCAGTAAGCCGTCGTTAGCCGCGGATGACCACTAGTCGGCCCAGTCGGCTAAAAGCAACGTCTGCATCTTCTGAGCAGTAGTATAAATCCGGTCCATAGTCCGGTATAGCTACTCTGGCCGGCCCGGCGATCCCGGGGCGACCGGGCCGATGAGGGCCGTTACCCTTAATATGTGGCGCCGCCGGCAAGGGAAAATAGCCTCGGCCGTAGTGCCATTGATCCTGAGATTAAGCAATTTGTTTGGAGGTGATTGTCCTGGATTCCAAACTCCACGAATACGGGTGGGTGGGATAGTCGGTCGCTCTTACCCGAAACCTGCAACACCGAAAGAGGGACCCACGGGCCGTTCGTCCCGTTGTCAGGGGTGGGGCCTATATTTTTAATGTTGACAGGAAGCGGGGAAACGTGGGCTATGAGAAAACATACTTAAAGGAAAGTTTTGGCCCCTCGTCAGATCGAGTTGTACCCCCACATACATCTAGTTGAATAGTATACGACTCTACCACCGCTCCGTATATTTTAAATTTGTATATCTCGACTCTCGATAACATTTACAATATGACCGACTCTACTTCACCAAGTACTACCTCTCACTCTCAACCTCATTATTCTTCTTCTCGTAATGCTTCTCACGCGGAAATCACGCCCGTATCTCCTATTGCCAACGAACAGTCTGAAGCTGAGAAATCAACAATCGAGCATGTAGAAACTGGTGCTGAACAGGGGACTAGCCCCGCTCATGGAAAACATCATCATGGTCATGGTGATACTGCTGCAGAAATGCTTGCTCGTGTCGGTGGACGAGTGGAATACACAGAAGCAGAAGCAACACGTGTTAAGCGCAAGATCGACTGGATGCTCATGCCTTTAATGGTTACCATGTATTTCATGAGTTTCTTCGACAAACAAACTGTGAGTTTAAAAAGTTTCCTTTTCTCTATCTGCCTTGATTTCGGTGATCTGAAAAGCGAGAAAGAAAGATGACTGATAGTATGATTTATAAATAGCTTGCATTCTCATCGACATATGGACTACAAACAGAGACACATCTCGTTGGAAATCAATATTCACTCTTGGGTTCAGTAGTATACATTGCCCAAATCGGATTTCAACCCCTAGGAGCTTTCTTGCTCGTACGCATGCGAGTCAGCTTGTTCATTCCTATCCTCGTTACTTGCTGGGGAGCAATTCTATGTTGTATGGCTGCGGCCAAAGATTTCGGTGGATTGGTGGCGGCAAGATTTTTATTAGGTGCAATGGAAGCTGCTGTCGGTAAGTTCTGGGTTTTGTCTTTCTTTTGCCACCCGGTTTGCTGACTAAGATTATGATAGCTCCTGGATTCATCTTTGTTGGTCAATCTTGGTATCGACGTGCTGAACAACCTATCCGAATTGCAGTTTGGGTGGGTTTATCTTCACCCCCTTTGTCTCCCATACAGGCCTTTGTTGACCATTGCTAGTTCTCACAAAATGCTTTCGTCAACATCTTCGGCTCAGCTATCGCTTATGGTCTTGGTCAAATCCACGGCAAAATATATACCTATCAAGTAAGTTACACGGATTTACTCTCCTTGCATGTGCTGATACTGCCGTTTCAGATCATCTTCCTATGCCTCGGATGCTTTACATTCCTCTTTGGCATTTTCACGTTCTTTGTGTTCCCTGAATCGCCAACCGACAACAAATTCTTGACGGAAGATGAAAAGCTAGTAGCTGTTGAACGACTTCGAGCGAATAACCAAGGTGTAAAGAGCTACGATTTCAAGATGAAGCAGGCACTAGGAACGATCATCGACCCTAAAGCATGGTGCTGGTTTGCTCTACTCTTCCTCGTCTCTATCCCTAGTGGAGGTATCAGTACATTCGGTCCATTGATTCTCAAGGGCTTTGGCTTTGATTCGCAGGTCGTTTTGCTTTTCAACATTCCTTGTGAGTCTAGCCTAGACCAAGCAAAGGACAAAGCGCTGATTCCTTATTCCCAACAGTCGGCGCTATGCAACTCATCGCCATTACTGGTTGTTTCTGGCTCTCGGCCAGGTACAAGACAAAATCTATCGTATTGCTAGCTCTCATGGTCCCATGTCTTATCGGTGCTGGTCTCTGTGAGTTTATCGATATCTCTCTCGTTTAAATCGTTACTGGTGGCTGACTGGTAATCTTAGTGTACGGACTCGGCAGGGAAAAGAAGGATCAACCTGGTCTTCTAGCTGCATACTACATCCTCGCATTCTATACCCCTATCACTCCGATGATCATGGCTTGGTTCGGTAACAACACTGCTGGTTCTTCCAGACGTACCGCTACCACAGGATTTGCAGTCATGGGACAATCTCTAGGCAACGTCGTTGGACCTATGGTATGTTCAGAACATTATTTCTTTCTTGTCATCCAACAACAACCATCTTTCCTATCGATCCGACAAACATACCAAAAGAGCAGGCATGACTGACTGGTCTGGTTTATTTAGCTTTTCACATCAAACTCTGCACCATATTACCACTCTGGTCTACGTGACCTCCTTATCGTCTTTTGCCTATTCACAGGAATGGTCTGCGTCACCGTTTTCTGGCTATGGACACTCAACAAGCGTAACGAACGACGACGCGTAGCAGCTGGCAAACCTGCCAAGCTACCCGATTTCTCAATGATGACCTCGGATGAAGCAGAGAGGACCAGGGCTCAAATGGAGACTGAACGACAGGCAAAGATCGCTGCGGGTGAAATCGACGAGAAACACGTCTTCAGAGCCGGAGAGCACGCTTTCGAAGATCAGACTGATGTGAGTTACATACGCATTTCCTCAAGACTCACCGAGTGTGTGTGTGTGTGCTGATCGTGTGCTATAGTTGGAGAATGATGAGTTTGTATATGTGTACTAAAGTCTTGTTAGTTGCAGGGTGACCGAAAAACAAAACAATGGTGAAAGCGTAGATTGTGTAGATCACGTAGAGTGTAGATCACCTAGAACGTAGATCATGTAGAAACGCCATCAGTATCATGCAGTGTTGTGCAATCTGAATTTGTTTGAGCTCGTGATACTTAATTACTCTACTGGCTGTTCGTGAATCAATTGTCCTGTGGGTTCTGTCAGTTTGGCGAGTCCTGCCTGGAACAACAAGAGAAAAAGATAGCAAAAACTGCATGAAACGAAGACAGACGGACCCATCCAACAAACAGGAAACTAGAGTAAAGTAGTAGTGTTGACGAATACGAAACACAACAAAATATCTAGAACGGACGAGCACCTCCAGAAATGAAATAGTACTCGTCTCCTGACTCGTCGTCACGTTTCCATGGTCGGGTCATCCCGACATTTCCAAAGTACTCCTTGTCACCTGTGTTTTCATCACGTCGGAAAGGTCGAGTCATACCAACATTACCGAAGTAGGCCGCATCGCCTGAATCGTCTCGTTTGAATGGTCGAGTCATACCGACATTGCCGAAATATGCCTTGTCGCCTGATTGATCGCGCTTCCACGGTCGTGTCATACCGACATTGCCAAAGTACGCAGCATCGCCTTCCTCATCGCGCTTCCAAGGTCGTGTCATACCGACGTTGCCAAAGTACGCAGCATCACCTCCCTCGTCGCGCTTCCACGGTCGTGTCATACCGACGTTGCCAAAGTACGCAGCGTCGCCTTCCTCGTCCCGTTTGAATGGTCGGGTCATACCCACGTTGCCGAAGTATGCTTTATCGCCACTGTCATCCCTCCTGAAAGGCCTAGTCATGCCGACATTACCAAAGTATGCAGCGTCACCTCCATTGTCCTTTTTCCAAGGCCGAGTCATACCGACATTACCAAAGTAAGCCTTATCGCCGTCTTGGTCTCGCTTGAAAGGAGGCGAGCCTCGATTTCCGAAATAATCGGCATCCCCATCATTATCGTTATCGTTATCGTCTCCACTTGAGTGTTCGTCTTGCTGGTAGGCCTCATCGTCCTCGGGGTCATAATCATCGTCGCGTTTCCATGGTCGGGTCATACCAACATTGCCAAAATACTCGGCATCCCCTGTCTCGTCGTCGCGTTTCCATGGACGGGTCATGCCGACGTTGCCAAAGTAAGCCTTATCACCCGTCTCATCATCTCGCTTCCAAGGTCTGGTCATACCAACATTCCCAAAGTACGCCTTGTCACCATCTTCGTCCCTTTTCCAAGGGCGGGTCATGCCGACGTTACCGAAATACGCAGCGTCGCCCGTTTCGTCATCTCGCTTCCAAGGTCTGGTCATGCCAACATTCCCAAAGTATGCCTTGTCGCCAGACTCGTCGTCTCGCTTCCAAGGTCGTGTCATCCCGACATTACCAAAGTACGCTGCATCGCCTGCCTCATCTCGACGCCAAGGACGGGTCATTCCTACATTTCCAAAGTAGGCAGCATCGCCGGCATCATCGCGATCAAGGAGCTTGAAGTCGCCATTGTGAGCTTGACCGTTCTTGGCAGAGTTCTGAGACTTGAGCGCAGTGCAGCCATGCTTAACGACCTGGAGTATCAGAATCAACTAACCCCCGGTGCGGTGTACATAGACTCACGCCTTTGGAGTTACAGTCGTACACGTCGTCGCTGGAGTTAATGTCAAGAGGGATTGCGTTGACGGAAAGAAGGGTGATCAGTAAGGCGAAGAGAGTATTGATGGAAAGTTGCATGATGAATGAGCAATTGATAGGCTGATAAGGCAAGCAAGGTAAGAGGGAAAGTTTACAGGGCAAAGTGAAATTCGAAATGAATGAAATGAAAAACAAAATAAGAAAATAAAACAAAAGACAGCGAAATGAATGTAATAGGGGGCAACGAAGTAAAAAGCAAAGGTTGAAAGGTCAGAATGAATGAGAATGAGAAAAGGAAAGCCAAAGTGTTCAGCTGTTTAAGTAAGGCCCCTTTGTGAGGATCGTCAACAACGGAATGGCTAGTAACTGCAGGTCCTTGGGCCTCGCCAAAGTGGTTTCAATCCCGCCCGTCCTTTCGAAAACCATTAGCGCCGAGTGAAGATAATGCGGCCGTCAGTATCGCAATCGTAAATAGAGGTGAGTATAGATGGTCACACCAGTTAGTGAGCTGTTGTTTGTGAAGACTGCCGGCTTGCCGAACCATCCCGCCGCTAACCCGTCTGGCGGACCGATGTACTCCATTTTCCGGCGCCCGCCTTGTGTATGATTTGAGACATAATGGAAGAGTGAAATCGATTCATACAATTTGAATATCGATGTTCGACATGAGGATGAGACTGTATTTACAATCTCTGGTCGACTCGTCTCATTGCCTCCCTCGTACTATCCGCAGTACGTTCACCAGCCACCAACCTCTGTTCAAATACATCAGACTACGCAAGCGAAGGGGTATGGCGCAGACAACTCACGCTCCAGGAGAACCTCGATAGTGTCACCGTCCTCCATGTCTAGATGCGCCGCCGTCTGGTCATCTGCGATTCGTTGTCCATCAAATAGAAGTCTGAGAAGCGTTGAACAAGTAACAAGGTAAAGCAAAGATTCAGGGAAAGAGACGAGAGGAGAGACACGCGATAAGTAAAAGCCTCTCTTGCACTATTAAGACCCACCGAATTGACGCGGCGTCGGCTCCAACTCGTTGCGCATAAGCTGACTATCGCTAGCGTTAGCAACGGTCCGCAAAAGAAGATTTGAAGGATCGGATCTCGCAGGGGCACCCTGCAGTCATATTCGTTCATATGACGCGACATTGGGAAGAATGATACAGCAGAAAGACCACACTCACCTTGAGCTTGTTTAGCTTAGTTGTCTTCTTTATTTTGAAAAACACCTCATCACCGTTGGTAGAGACGATTTTGATGTTCAAAGTTGCATCTATACAGTATGTGATCAGCCTACTACAAGATTGAAAGTCACTGTAGTCCGACCGCCGATCGTTGCCATCCAAAGAAAGACTCACCGTCTGGTTTAGGCTTGACTTCTGCAGCAGGAGGAGCGGGGGATTCGGCATCTGACATGCTGGATACAAGAGTGCACTAATGAGACAGCAGGGCAAAGGTTTTCGAAGGCTGAGAAGTTGTGGTAAGAGCGAGACGAGTAGAAGAGGCTTGGAGGAAGAGAGGGGAGTTTGTGCTTTGACAATTGAGTGGCGAAAGGTGGGGGTACTGGATAAACAAAGGCCGAGTGGTGGATTATTCGTCGACGGGTTGCTTCCGTTGTCAGTCAGACTCTGTTTTCCCTTTGGAAATATCTCAACGTCCTCCCTTGTAGGCTCAACTCTCCCTTGTCACTCTCTTGCTATCACCTGCCTGGCTCAGTTGAGGTGGGTGACTAGCCTGCAAACATTCCAACGCCCGGTTTGGGCCCGCCTTTGAAGCATCTCCTCCGTGATCTGTCCTCATTCGGACATCAGAAGCTCGCGCTCGGTCCATCAACAGACATCTCAGTGACGCGTCTGATTATCAAAAGTGTGGAACCTCCACTTCGTCGACTCTCCACTATCAAGAGTTACTGACCCCCGAGTTGTCTCTGTGGATTCGCCCTTCCGAAATCCGAGAGCCTTTGCTTCCAACTCGACATCACCCATTGTCTCTGGTCTATTCGGTAAGTCCTTCGCATCCTCAGCATAGCATAACTGACAGAGTTGTTCGTTCGTCCTCTCCGACTTTTCCGGCGATGTCTCTTTTCGGTTCCGATCACTTTATGGTATTATCTAGCCCCACAATGCCCAGGAAGGTTCCTCCACCTGCAGCTGTCGCCCCAATCGCGACCCTCTCGGCGCCGCCTCCAATCTCCCCTCTCATACAACGGCTACGGACAGACTGGCGATGGGCAGGTATAAGTCAGTTCATATGGATGTTCTCCGACGCTTTTGGCCTTGTTGAGTGGGATATCGATGTGAGTCTTTAGACTCGCTTCTGACACATGAGACCGCTGGGTCCAACACAAGGCATCATCCTTCCCTCAGCTTCGACAGCTCATGCTCTGAATAGGCTCTCGAACGGGATCTAGATGGAGACGAAACAGAGGTCCTCCCTGGCCTGCTCGTCAAACTACTATATGCCCTCACGTACAACCGTCAGATTGAGTCAGTTTACTTGTCTTCATTTAGCCAAGATGGCTTCTGACACATGAGAACTGCAGCCGCGACAACGTATTTGACCACTTGCGGAAACAATATCTCAAACGGGCAGAACAGGCAAACGTATTGGGCACTGAGGATGAACCAATACACTGGGCGACATTAGGTTTGGGGCAAAAGGTGCGGATACCCCCTCTTCTTCCCAACACTGCTTGAGCTCATCGAACCAAGGTGCAAATTCTGTGGGAGCTATGTGAATGGCAACTGTATGATCCCGCGAGATTTAGAGCCTTACTGCCAAATGAGGACGACGAAGTCGCATGGGTAAGTCTACCGCACTAGCATACGCTAATAAGAAGCGAATCGATCCCATTGGTTGGGACAAAACAGGAAACACATATTATCTGTTCGATGGTGAGAATCGTCCAGTGTAAGCCAAGCTGAGCATCCACCAGATAATCGCCTCTGGATCCAGCGGGTACGACCTCTCCCACCCGCTCCACCTCGACCACCGAAAAAGACGTCTCAGAAATCCAAGAAAGCTGCAAAGCGATCCCGACCACAACCTTCAGGTCTCCCGAAATCTTCGAAGTCTTCCAAGCAGCGAGCTCGCAGTCCACTCTCAGATATCACACCCGAACCCGAGGACGTACCCATGTCCAGTGGTCGGAAACGCAAACAAGTTGAATTCTTGGGAGGTCCAGTAGACACCGTGCAGGCTTTAAAGCGAGGGAGAAGGGGAGAGCCCGAGACCCCTCTGGGCACCAAAGGGACTCGAAGCTCTAGTCGGCGTTCCAACGGGCTGCCGGCCGAGGCGTCGAGCTCCCTGTCGTCTCCTTCAAGTAGAAACATTCAACCGACGGGTACCAGAGTGAGCCGACGACTGCGCAACATAGACGATGAATGGCAGCAGGTGCCAGACGAGTGGTTGACTCCGAAGAGTCAAGCGAATGGTAAAGACCAGGGACAGGATAATGGCAGCGAGGCCAGCGAGCTGAGCGAGTTGACTGATGAAGAAGTGCATGCGGCTGAGCTGGAAAGGATCGGAGTACAGGAGTCGCCTGGAGTGAATATCGTGGAGGAGCATGAGGTTAGCGGTGAGGACCGAGGATTGAACGGAGGACAGGTCTCACCACCGGATGTGGCAAACAAAGCTGTGAGTGACGAGCTTGCTTATCGATCTGCTGAGTGCTTATGAATACCAGCAATCGCAACAGGATCTCTCAGAATCGAGAGAGCGGGATGTGCAAATGAAAGACGAGATAGACGAGAAGCCAGTCGATGCTGCGAACAGGAGTGAATCACCATTGTCGCAAATGGCAGAGGAGTGGGTGTCCGACGAAGTAAAGCTCGCTGCTCAAGAATCGAATAAGGACCTAGAGAACTTCGTGGAGTGGGAAGCTGTGAGTGACTTGATTGTGAAGGCAGAGATGCGCTTATTGAATGTCAGATTTGTGTCACTTTGTATGACTGGAGAACGTATCCTGAGCAATTCTCAAAATCTCGCGACCCAGACGAGAAGAATCTCTATGCTACGCTGCATGATCTCGTTGGACCTCAAGTGATTGAGGCGCTCACTGTGAGGCCATTTTCTAAAACATGAAGAGCTGTTGTGCTGACGGGAGCAGATCAAAGAACAAGAGCGCCTCAAACAAGAGGCGATCAACAATCGAAAACGCTCTTCACGAATCGCTACCCGCGAGCTCGAGAAAGAGGAATTGCTGCGTCGTGAAAAAGCTCATCGCGAGATGGAGGAGCGGATGCAGCGGGCTGAGAAGGAACAGGACCGACAGAAGAAGGACGAGGCCGAAGCACTTGCGAGAGAGAAGGCTAGGGAGGAACGCCTAAGGGAGAGAGAAGAACGAGCTACTGCTCGTCAACAAGCTGTCTTGGATCGCATGATGGCTGAGCAAGAGGCCAAGGAAAGAGCAGAGTATGAGAGGGAAATGCGGCTAAGGCGACGAGAAGGAGACACATCAATACCGCCATCAGAGGATGGCTCCAGACGAGCACGGGAGAGCGCTCCTTCGTCGCCCAGACCCACTTCTAAAGGAAGAGGACTAGCTCAACCTGTGTCCGAGCGATGGGAACTTAATTGCGAAATTTGTAGAAAGTCAGGATGGAACATCGTGCGTAATCATATTGCGGGATGCCGGATCACGCTGACCATTTACAGGATGAAGAGCGGGATGTTGTTTGTTGTGATGATTGCGGAAGATGGCAACATACTGAATGCCATGATCGCCAGGATGAATTGATGGGCAAGGCTAAGCGGAATTGGGCAAAGGTTGACTTTAGGGTGAGTTGTCATACTCGCAGACAGCGTTGACGAGGCCAGTGCAAAGAATGTCGTCGGCAGGCAGCGAGGAAGCGTCAAAGATTGGATGATTCGGCAGAAAGAGCGCCGCAGCAAGCTTTCTCGACCAATTCCTCACCTCCGTATCCTCCACCGCTACATGTACATGGACAATCAATCAACGGCCGCACATCACACCCTGATAGTCCCAGTCCCGGCTCAGTCTCAGTGCCCCAACGATCACTTGCACCGCCTAATGGAAACAGTCCTCATCAACCGCCAACTCATCCTCAATCCCAGGGGATCCACACTATGCATTTGCCTCGTCCGTCGCAACCTCAGCCTCAGCCTGGACCATACCCCGCTTCAGCACCTTATGTCGCCCCAAGGACAAGCAATGTAGTCCCGCATTCAGCTTCTCATCCTTTCGCACCGCCCACAGGCCAAGCCCAGGCGCCGTCAGGCCCTTACCAGCCTGCAATGTACCGGCCCTCGCTCCATGGACCTCCTGTAGCTCATGGGCTTCCAGAATCTCATGGACCTCCAGTATCTCATGGACCACCAGGAACTCATGGACAACCAGGAACTCATGGACCACCAGGAGCTTCCGGATCTCCAGCAGCTTATGGACCGTCAGCTGTCAACGGACCTCCACCAACCTATGGACCTCCGTTGGCCCATGGACCTCCAGGAGCACATGGCTCTCCTGTTGCTCACAGACCTCACGTAGCTCATGGGCCTCCAGTAGGTTACTCGAATGGACTTCCGCCGTTACCGCAGGGACCGACGCACTTTCCACAAGATACACGCGATCCATCAATGGCATATGTACAATCTCCTGGTCATCCACATCCACAACAACATCGCCCTCAACAGCCTTATCCTGCGCAACCTTATCCTAATCAACACGGCTACCCCCCACAACCGTACGACGCACGATCTTATCCTGCTCATCACGTCCAACGGGGTCCGCCACCTCCACCTCCACAGCGCTTGCCACCGATCCAAGCGATGTTCCCAAATCCACCTAGACCACCGCTGCCAAATGGCATGTCAGCTGTCCCCAGAGCTTCTCTACCTGTTTCTGGGCCGCAGGAAAGTAGACAAGGGTGAATACGTATCGGGCACACAAGTATGTGAATACTTGTTATCAAGGAGAATGTCATACGCGTACATGTTCGCGTTGATTGTAGTTAGTAGTAGTCCAACAAAATGCATCTCGTCCCTCTCGCCGCGAGATCTCCTTTGTTTACCGGCCGGTTGTCTGAACTGTTGATTTGTACATTTAGTTCACAAAAGAGCTTCTGAATACAAAGGATCGTATTTGATTCTGAAGGACTTTATTTAAAGAGCACAATGAGTTCAAGTGGGGGATGAAGACTATTCTTTTCAGTATCGACAAGGAGAGATACTCTACAACGGACAAGATAAGATGTGTATTGTGTTTTATACAATCTCTCAGGCAGGATATCAGTTGTGAGTTTACAGTATTTGTATTTGGGCACATTTGTTGGGATATCGTGATCTGACTAGGAAAACTTCAAGCTGATCTTTCTTTCTTGGTATCAGGATCTTAGCTTCGAACAGAGATGAATATCTTGATCGTCCAGCATTACCAGCGGCCTGGCATTCTTTTGAACCTCTCAACCGACCCAACATCGACTCAAACCAAGTGGGAAATGATCACTGGGTTCTTTCGGGACGAGATTTGGCTAGTTCACAAGGTGGGACTTGGCTTGGAATGACAAGAGATCTACGTATTGCTGTCATGTGAGTAGTACAATCGTTACTTTCCCCTCCATATATATCTATCAACGACGTAGTAGTCTGCGTTGTACGGTGTGGTGTGTTGTTCTATGCTCATGCTCAAAATGCCTAGTACGAATATACGTCAACCTGTTCATGCCCCACTTCCTAATCCTCCTTCTAGAGGTCAATTACTGAAAGATTTCCTTGCTCCTAAACCACCATCATCTTCATCAACACCTCCATCAACATCATCATCATTACCTTCAGTACACGAATCATCATCATCATTACCTTCAGTACACGAATCATCATCATCATTACCTTCAGTACACGAATACCTATCTACGCATCAATCAAGTGCAGACAAATACGAAGGGTTCAATCTCCTTTTATTCAAACTATCGACTACCGATCAAGGAAAATGGATCCAACCTGAGATAGGTTATCTCAGTAATCGACCAGAAACGACTCTTGTCGATATCAACTCCCCGACAACAACAACAACAATCACTGGTACGAGACCTTGTTCTCCTACTTGTGCAAGTATGGCAAGTGGATATGCCTCTGCCTCACAAATACCACACACACACACAGATACGTCTATACATGGTTTGAGCAATTCACCTTTAGCTACACCTTGGCCTAAAGTGGTCGAAGGTGAACAAAGGATGAAAGTTGCTCTCAACGAGTGGACTAGAAGTAATCAAGGCGAGAATGAACTGTTGAAAAGGATGTTGGGGATCTTACAGTATGTCTTTCCATTTCTTTTATTTTTCTGTTCCAGTTCCAACAGGCATAGGGATGAAGGATGAGGAGTGATGCTGAATGTGGATGACAGACAAACAAAGCCACTAGAATCCCTCGCGGACACGACAACCTGTACTTGTCTACAGCCACTGTTAGTGGGCCAAGACCCAGATAATCCGCTCAAAAACAACACCCAAGGTCGTTGGTATGGAACCAGAGTATCTACCGTCATCTTAGTCAGAGATGATGGCCAGGTGACATTTGTGGAAAGGGATATATCTGTCTTGGGACCAGACGGGTCTGCAGTCAAAGGTACAGACGAGAGAAAATTTACGTTCAATGCCTTGCAGAAGTGAGAGAGGGGTGAGAACGGCCATGTGCATGTTGCACACTTGCACTTCATTCATTCCTGTGATCAGTGAATGCACTCCATATATCCTGCGATCAGTAGATGCACTCGAGATATCCTGCAATCAGTAAATACCGACATATCCTGCAATCAGAGCATGCACTCCATACATCCTGCTCATCCTCGAGCACGTCGGTATATTGAGTACAAAGAACCTCGCTGCGCCAGAGTAATCTAGATGAAGCCAATCTGGACATAAAATCAGCGACGATCCATGCAAAGGAAAAGATAACTCACCTTGTTGGCAACCTCCAAAGCATCGTGGTCAGCAGTGAGTCGGACGTAAGCCTTCTTTCGGCCATCGGGTCTAGAGCATCCATCAGCTTATTATCCTTGATCCTATGTGGTTTCAGAGATCGATTACTGACCGGATAAGGGTGTTGACCTTTGCGGCCTCGACGTCGTAAAGCTTCTTCACTGCGTCTTTGATGTTACGCTTGTTGGCCTTGAGGTCAACGATGAACACGAGAGTGTTGTGGTCCTCAATCTTCTTCATCGCAGACTCGGTGTTGACGGGGTACTGGATAGTTCGGAACTGGTCCATTCGAGGAAGGTGAGGAACAGACTTGCGGGGGTATTTAGGTGCTCGGGCAAGTCGGAGCGTAGTTGGTCGGTGGAAGCTGACGGATGTTCGGACTTTTCGCAGAGTGTGAGAAGAAGTGCCTTTGAGAGCTGCCTTCTTTGCTGCCTTGGCCTTGGCATCTTGTGGTTTGGCCGCAGCTGTAAAGAGAATCAGTTACTTGATCCACGATAAAATGCAACCAGTAGTCTCTGAAAACCTCCTCGTCTTGCTTGCTTCCAATACCGAGCCCCAATCCTGATAACACCAGACATCATCACAGTCACGCCCATGTACCCTCCTCCTCCTTCTCACCAGCACCCATATATCAACCATCCAATCCGCGCCAATTCTCACCCAAGCAATTCTCTCATTCGATGTAACGATCGTAGAAACGTAAAACTCACCCTTCCCCTCAGAAGTCTTCGCCTTTGGTGCCATTTCGTTCGATACTGTGATCCAAGGTCAGCAAGCAAAATAGTCGACTAAGCAAATCGTGCACTAACAAAGTTGATGGGTGAAGAAGGGGAATCTACACCTCGTTCAGACTATCAATCCTTGGTACTCAAAAACGTCCCGAAGAATCAAAATCAGTAAATGCCACAACATGAATTCGCCGGAAACTAAACTCCGACATTTCTTAAATCCGACCATTCCGCGGCATGCGACTGTTGGTATACCGGGCGCTTTCTAACTGCTATATCTAGCACTTGGCGTCACTCTCAAAATTCCTTGGGAAAAGTCGAAATGGTCTTGACCACTTACCTACCTGGAATTGGCATCTCTTATTCATTTGATAAACCCTCAATTGTCTCGCAACGTCAATAGAGTGCACCAAAAGAATCGCTCGTCAGACAGCTCTATCTTGTTGAATAATGACATTTTCTAGATCCACTCTCCGCTCTAATAATGCCAAGCACGACGCTTATCACCACTGGGATGCAGCAGCCTTGGCTGAGAAAGCTTCAGACTTGCCGTTCTCACATCAGGTGGGATTTACCTAGTGCAAGGCTAAGCATTGCTCTTGTCGCCTGCGCCAATTTTGGCTATGACAGCCTATCATCTACAATCTTAGGTGCATCCATGCATCCACTCCAATCTGCGCCAATCAAGTCATCCAGTCGACCAGGCCAGAACTCGATGGCTTTCACTGATCTGTGAAACATGTTTGTCAAA